>JAUPTC010001985.1:0-17924 GCA_030762895.1 Sophora flavescens | reverse complement strand
CCAAGCTTGTTCATTTGCTTGGCTCTCTTTCTAACCTCACTCAAGTGTTTAGGGGTATATAACATTTCGCTCCATTTTCCTCAAGGAAAGAATTCTACCACAGGCTTGACTATCAACCAAATCTCTACTTTATTAATGAAAACAATTAAGAATCAAGAGGTCTTTTGCTTTGGTTGTAACATGGCCATGGGATTAATCGTTAGGTGGGGAAATCAATAAACGGAAATTTCAAAAGGGCTAACAAAATATCAACATTTGCAAAGCATGTACCTTCTAAAATACCTCTGGGTTTTGATTTATTTTTCCACCTTTCTTTTCTTTCTTTTTCTTTTTATTTCTCATTTCTTTTTGTCATCCCCTTCTCTATATATATATATTTTTTATTTTATTTCTCATTTCTTTTTGGAGAAGGGGAAATTTTTCAACTCAAGAGAAATAAATTTTTTTTTATTCTTTCATCCCATAATCTTTTCAACTACCTTTTTACCATTTTGTAATACTTTAGAAGGTCCCTTATCAAACGTATTTATCAAAGTAATTCAAGGTACCACGAAAAGTATTTTATTCTTTCAGGCTCAAAATTGGGCAACTAAGGGGTAACATTTCATCAATCAAAGCTTAGAAGGCCGGAAAAATACCTATTGCCTCAATCCTTTTCAAAAATGTTTTCAAAAATTTTTAAGCTTCAAAATGGTTTCAAGTCAAGTTCTTGAGAAAACAAACCAAGAGGAATAACACTCTAACACAAAGAATGGGGTAGATTTAGTGAGTACCCCTTTTTGGCTCAAAATCTCACATTTTAGTAGTTCAAAAATCAGTGAGCAACACAAAACTATAGAACCATATGCTAATTATCAACTATCACAGATTATCTCAAGCATTTTTATTTGCAGCCTTATCACAAGAATAAAAAAATTGGGTTCAACAATTCACTATCTCAATTTATTTGGCACTTAGTTCTCACAATTGGGTGCAAAATCTACGCAAGGGCAATCTAATTGTATGAACATGCAAAACTATCATGCAAAACTATCATGCAAAACTATATGAATGCAACATGCAAAATGCAAATGCAAAATACCCCTACCCCAAGCTTAATGTATCAGAAGTAGTACTACCATCCTTCCGAATTTCATCTTTAAACCATAGTAGGAAAATCCTATTATGCTTGTTCAACAACCACTTTTCGTTCATTCGAGGGTTTTCTTCCCTGACTTTCCTTTTGTGCTCAACTAAGTAAGGATGAACTTCATGAGTGTTATTCAATATATATAAATATGCTTGAAGAACTTCCCCCCAACCCTTGCCTATAACAGTTTCACCTCGTGTACCCTTACCTTCACATCTTCCATAATGACGAGCCTTAGGAATCCCTATAGGTTCCGTTTCAGAAAGGTAGTCTGAACAAAACTCAATAGCTTCTTCTGCAACGTACCTTTGAACAATAGATGCTTCTGGATGTTGTGGATTCTTCACACAGCCTTTCAAGATCTTCATGTATCACTCAACTGGGTACATCCACCTTAAATAAACAGGGCCACACAATCTAATCTCCCTCACTAGATGAACAATTAAGTGAACCATGATGTAAAAAAATGAAGGAGGAAAATACATCTCCAATTGGCACAAGATAATGGAAGCTTCTTTTTCCAATTCATCCAACTTCCCGGGATAAATGACTTTCTTTGCATATAACATTGAAGAATAAGCACAACCTAGTTATGGCTTGTCTAACATTTTTAGGAGCACAATCACGAATAGCCACGAGTAGTAGTTGTTGCATCAAGATGTGGCAATCATGAGACTTTAAGCCAACTAATTTCAGATCGCTCATTGAGACAAGCCTGTTGACATTAGAACAGTAACCATGTGGCACTTTGACATCCCGTAGACACTCACAAAAACTCCTTTCCTTTTTTGACAAAGTATGACATGCCGGAGGCAAATATGTCCGCTTACCATCCTTTGACCGTGGAGCTAACTGTGATCTTATACCCATTGCAACCAAATCTAGATGAGCATTCACACCATCCTTTGTCTTGCCCTGAATGTTGAGAAGCGTCCCGATTACACTATCACAAACATTTTTCTCCACATGCATCACATCAATACAATGTCTAATATCAATTTTGCACCAATATGGAAGATCAAAGAAGATAGACCTCTTCTTCCATATGTTTTACTCATTAGCCTTCTTTTGAGTCTTTCCAAAGATAACATTGACGTCCTTCACCCGTTGATAAACTTGTTTCTCCATTTAAGTCCAGCTGAGCAGGTTAATTGTCCTGACTTCCATTAAAAGCTTTTTTCAATCTACGATACGGGTGATCACGACTGAGAAATCTCCGATGCTCAAGGTAAACTGTGACACCCTTTATCTCGCATACATTTAAAGCATTAAAAGATAAGATAAATAAAATAAACATGCATCATTTATTAAAAATTAAAACCAAACAACAGATAGAGAACACCATATTGTATCAAGTCTCAAACGCGGAAAATAAAACATATCATAACATAAAAAGAAAACCCAAACCTGATGTCACAGTACAGAGCTGGTATAACTAATCCGGAAAATCCTCGGATACAACTGAAAACAACTGATTAAACAAACTACTGAAAACTGGAAATCCTAACTACGAATCGCAGCTCCTCAGACTCACTCCTCAACTGGCTGCTCGTTGTCCTCTGCATAAAAGATACATGCCACAAATAAGAAGCATAGAGATAGGGAGTAAGAAACATGTATTTGAATATAATGGCAAGGAAGCAGTTAGCAAGACGAGCATACATCAAACAATTATGTTATAGCAAACGACAGTATAACATATCAACATCATCATACAAACGTGTATGCTATGTGATGCAATTCTGCTCCACTACTCCGTTATGCACTTAGATCCAACTATCTCAGGAAGTCAACTTCGGAGTTACATCTCCACATTGGCCAATAAGCACCAACACCGGGGCAATCCACCAAACCTTGGGTGGACCCTTAGGATAGTCGACACACCTTATTCTCGGATGCGCCACCACGGTTGTACATGATTCACTTGAATCACCGTAGACGGCCAGATCTCCTTACTCTCAGATGACTTCCCCTATGTTGAACATCCCCCAATAACATCTCCGGTGCGTGAATGCATGCTCAACACAATACACAAGCACAACCACCACCTCCACTTGGGCTACTAGGCTGCCCAAGTTTTAACACCATCAACACCTCGACCACTCGGCTATCGAGGATTAACGTTATCTTTCGTATTCATTAATTAAACACTCTAGTCGTTCTGCACTATAGATTATCACCTTGACCCATCAAGCATCAAGGCCCCCTTGGCCAATAGGCTACCAAGATACCATATCATCATTAACACTCTAGCCATTAAGCACTAGAGATTACCACCTTGACCATCATGCATCAAGGCCCCCTTGGCCACTAGTCTACCAAGGTGCAACAATCTTACACTTGTCTTTGGTCTTCATGTTCCGTTGGTATTTTATTAAGTCTTTTAGAGCATTTGGGGTGGAAACCCCTGCTTCTGAACTATTCTGCGTTCTGTTTCATATAGATGAGCACATGCGTGCTCACCCCAAAGACGGCGTGCTCAGCTCTCCTAGGCAAGCAAGGTCGTGCTGCCCGTTAAGCATGGGTGTGCTCGAAAGCGCGCCCAGTTCTGCATTTTGAATTGGAGCACGGGCGTGATCCTCATCAAGCACGACCATGCTCAGTGGAGCGTGGTCGTACTGATCTGGGTAGAAAGGGTCAAAACCCTTTGCCAAATCCTTGGGTACAATTCAAGATTCAATCCTAATGGTTTTACTAATCCATCGATCATCAGTTTCATTAAATATTCATGTCTTACAAAGGGGAATTAATCCTTTAATCTCAATTCGTTTAATTGTCCCTAATATCTTATAAATCAATCCCTATTGTTCTTGACTAAACCATTGGCATATTCCTCACTCATTACTATCGTTTAGATTTATGAACAAGGGGAACAACCTCCCTTAACATTATTAAAAAATTAAACATTTTAACGTCAACGCGTCACAACAACATACAACAGTCAATAACCATTATAAACTCATTATAACATGGCACCAACATTCAACATGTTCATAACATTCAACATTCAATAACAAGAACATTTATACTAACATTAATCAATTGATAACAGTCATGCCAATATCATCATTACCACAATCAACATCATATAACACATAGACATAGAGGCATATAAACATGTTATCATAGGAAAGGGTTATGGGAACCCTTCATCTTACGCTACCCCCAAGCCTACATATTCATACTATTCCTTCTCCCCATACCTGGTATGAAGACCAGATCTCGATAGTAAACTCGTCGTGTTCCCTCAAGTGGCTCGATGAGTTTCCCAAGCCTTGGCCAAACACAAGAGAAATCAATTAATCCCAATCCAATAGTTAGGAACAAAGATTAATAGAGAGGGATAACCAGTTTACCTCTATCGACACTAATACGTGTTTTCCTATCCCAAACACCACAAGGATTCCAAGGACTAGGAAGGGTTCAAAGGAGAGAAAGAGGAAGAGAGGTTTCTGCTGTTTTGGTGTGCAGAGAAAACCAAAATAAGGGTTACAAACGAAACCTCGCGCATGATTCCTATTTATAGACTCAGTGACCGAGCACGTAGCCGCACCACACTAAGCACGGTCGTGCTTACATCAGCGTCAATGAGAAATATTTTCTCCTGAGCACGGTCGTGCCTCCTAACAAGTATAGCCGTGCTTGTGGCTCTAGCAGCCACAAGACACGTGCATCAAGCACGGGCAAGCTGATACATGAGCACGGTCGTGCTCATGCATCAGGAAGGGATTTAAAGCCTAAAATCCCACTTAGCCCCTTTGAAACAGAACTAAAGCAATCAAGACATACACAAAAGAACTTATACGAAAAAAGGGGTGTTACAATTCCACCCCCTTATAAAAATTTCGTCCTTAAAATTTCTACTCACCTCGAACGAAGAGATGCGAATACACCTCCATCATCTTGCTCTCAAGCTCCCATGTAGCACTTTCCTCAGTCGTCCCGCTCCAAACGATATTAACCAAAGGAATCTCCTTGCCTCTCAGCTGCTTCACCCTTCGATCTTCAACTCGAAGGGGTTGTACCTCGAATGTCAGGTTTTCTTTTAACTAAATTGAGTCGGGGACTATCACATGGTTTGGGTCATGAATGTACTTACGAAGCTGTGACACATGGAAAATATTATGAAGTTTGGACAACAAAGGTGGCAAGGCTATTTGGTACGCAACTTCACCGACTCTTTTAAGAATTTGGGAGTAAGTTTTTCCGCTTTCATCACTCTACCGACCCCAGTTGTTGGTGCAACTCTCAAGAATATGTGATCACCTTCCTGGAATTCGAGCACCTTCCTCCTTTTGTCACAGTAGCTTTTTTGCCTTCTCTGTGCCGCTTTCAACTTTTCCTGAATCATCCTCACCTTCTCTGTGCTTTCTTGCACTACCTCGGGTCCTAACACAACACTGTCACCAGGTTCACTCCCACACAAAGGTGTCTTACATCTCCTCTCATAAAGAGCTTCATAAGGTGACATCCCAATGCTGGAATGATAGCTACTGTTGTAGGTGAACTCTATCAGGGGAAAAAACTTGTCCCAACTACCCGACTGTTCTAGCACACAAGCTCTAAGCAAGTCCTCTAAGGACTGGATGGTCATCTCAGACTGCCCATCAGTCTGCGGGTGGTAAGCTGAACTTAGCCTAAACATAGTATCTAAAGCCTCAAGCAAACTAGTCCAAAACCTAGAGGTAAACCTTAGGTCTCTATCTGACACTATGCTAGAAGGTACACCATGTAACCTGACTATCTCTTTGATGTACAACCTGGTAAAATTTTCCAAAGGGTATTCCATGTTCATGGGGATGAAATGGGCAGACTTGGTCAATCTATCCACAACAACCCATATCGCTTCATAACCTGCCAGAGTCCCTGGAGTCCAGACACAAAATCCATGGCAATACTGTCTCATTTCCATTCTGGGATACTCAAAGGTTGCAACTTTCTTGATGGCTTTTGGTGTTCTATCTTAGCCTTTTTGCACACTAAACAAGCATACACAAACTCAGCTACATCTTTCTTCATCCTAGGCCACCAAAACATCCGTTTAAGGTCCTGATACATCTTAGTGGCACCTGGGTGTACACTCAGTCCACTCCTATGTCCTTCTTTAAGGATGAACTTCCTAAGCTCCGGGACATCTGGTATACAGATTCTATCTTTGAACCTCAAGACTCCATCACTTTCTTCCTTAAAACTAAGGTCTGAGACCTTGAGCAAGCAACTCCCTCTGGTCTAAGAGAAACTTATCTAACTTTTGGCCTTCTCTAACTTGATCCATCAAAATGTTGGTAACCTTCAAAGTTCCAAGCCTAATGCTCTTAGGGGTAGCTTCCTAAGCTAAACTCAGATCTCTAAACTCCTTAATCAGATCCATCTCCCTAACCATCAAAGCGAAAACGTGCAAGGTTTTTTTACTTAAGGCATCGGTCACTACATTGGCCTTTTCTGGGTGGTAGGTCAGATCAAACTCGTAATCCTTTAAAAACTCCATCCATCTACACTGCCTCATATTGAGCTCTTTTTGGTCAAACATGTATTTCAAACTCTTCTGATCACTAAAAACCTTGAACTTAGCTCCATACAGTAATGCCTCCAAATCTTCAAGGCAAACACCACAACTCCTAACTCTAGGTCATGGGTAGGGTAGTTCTTCTCGTGGATTTTCAACTACCTAGAAGAATAAGCTACTACCTTACCATCCTGCATCAACACTCCACCTAAACCTTGCTTCGATGCATCACAATACACTACGAAAGGCCTACTAGGGTTGGGCAAAACCAAACTGGTGCTGATGTTAATCTATCCTTCAGGGTTTGGAAACTCTCCTCACACTTAGAGTCCCACACAAACAACTATCCCTTCTTGGTGAGACGGGTTAAGGGTAACGCTAACTTAGAAAAGCCTTCTATAAACCTCCTAGAGTACCCTGCTAAACTCAAGAAACTTGTAACCTCGGTCACTGACTTTGGCACTTCCCACTGGAGCACTGTCTCTACTTTAGTCGGGTCCATGGCTATCCCACCTTTAGAGATCACGTGACCTAAAAAACTCACAGCCTCTAACCAAAACTCCCACTTAGACAACTTAGCATATAACTGCTTCTCCTTAAGGGTCTGCAAGACAACCCTCAAGCGCTCCTCATGTTCCTCCTTAGTCTTGAAGTACACTAAGATGTCATCTATGAAAACCACTACAAATTATACAAGTAAGGGCGAAAGGTCTTGTTCATGTAATCCATGAACACAGCAGGAGCATTAGTCACACCAAAGGGCATAACTAAATACTCATAGTGTCCATAACGCGTCCTAAACGCTGTCTTCAGGATGTCCTCATACCTAACCCGAATCTGATGGTATCTTGACCTCAAATCTATCTTCGAGAAAACACAAGCCCCGATCAACTGATCCATAAGATCATCAATCCTAGGGAGGGGATACCTATTCTTAATGGTCACTTTGTTGAGTTGCGAGATAGTCGACACACAACCACATACTACCATCCTATTTCTTCACCAACAACACTTGGCGATCCCATGGGGATACGCTTAGGCCCGATGAATTGCTTCGCATCAGATCTTCTAACCGTTCCTTTAACTTAGCTAGCTCTAGAGGAGATATTCTATAGGGTGCTATGGATATAGGCCAAGTGCCAGGCACTAAGTCTATGGCGAACTCCACATCTCTCTCTGGGGGTAGTTTGTAAACATCCCCCGGGAACACTTCAGGAAATTCTCGCTCAACAGGCACACTTTCAACATCAGGAGGGCTCTCGACTTTCAGGGAAGATAGCATCATGTACACTCGGGCTTCTTCTTTCATCGAAGCTCCTCAGACTCCACTATGTTGAGACCTCATAAGTCTGAGACACATTCCATGTGTAGATTCTCTAAGTTTGGATGATTTCAAATAGACTAATTATGGCAATATTGAACCATATGAAATTATCGACATATCCGATAAGTGTGCGGGAAAATAGACTTAAGATCACTCATCTATTTTATGACTCATCTACTTTCTCGGTAGAACACGGTTTTTGGACCCGTCTAAAAACCACCCGTCTAATAATTCAGTCAACACGGTCAAATACCAAGTCAACGCTCAATCAAGATTCCAATATATTGATGACATGGCAAGAGGCATCTGTCTGGAGAAGACTCAATGAAGAACCCGTCTAATTTTTTGAAATGCACTAGCACCCGTCTAGTTTTGGACCGAACAAGCACCCATCTAATATTTGGATTGCTTTGCACCCGTCTAAATTTCCAACATCTTTACAATGTCGAGTTTTCCGAAAAATGAAGTCCAAGTCACCTTATTCTAAATAGATGCCTTCCTTAAGGATCTCGAAGACACATTGGGACAATAGCACATAGGATAAAGGATAAAGAACGTTTGTTTCAAGGTTTTAAGGAATAAACACGAATTTCCTCACTTCATTAACGTCTTCATTCTTTCATTGAATACTTCTTCAAGAATTTGATATTAATTCGCGGTCTTTCACACTTCATATTTATTGCACTCTCGGTGTGTTATTTGAAAGATTTTCAAGTTATATTAATTACTCAAAACCTTTTATCCGTTACTGTGTTGAGCTCGAAGAGGCTAGGTGAGAAAAATAATACTTGTTTGAGTGTTGAGCCAGGAGAGGCTAGGTGTGCAAAGAATACTTGTCTCTGTAATCGATCGGTTATAGTGGGAAACTTGGTGCTGCAAGAAGCTGGATGTAGCCCCGTGGATTTTTGGGTGAACCAGTATAAAACTCTTGAGTGATATTCCTCTGTCCCTTATCTCTTTAATTTGATTAAGTTTTGTTTGTTTAAGTTTTTAACTTGGGGAGTTAATATTGTGAATATCAAACTCTTTTTACCCTTCTCTGTTTGCACGTGTGTTTTGTCTTAAATTTAGACGTGTCCCTCGTCTAAATTTACATTGCCTTAGTTTTGCTTGTTGTGCCCTGCTAAAATAACTTTCAAAGTTTTTCAAAATGTTGGCAAACACAATTCAACCCCCTTCCGTGTTAACTTCGGTTATTTCAGTTGGTATCGAGCTCGGCCTGCGGGTTGAGCACTTAACAATGTAGAGGAAAAGATCTTGGAAATTGCGGGGAGAAGCCAGTACAAGCAAGAACCATGCTGGAGAAGGATCCTCAATGTCGAGACCTCCATACTTCAATGGAGAAGACTACATCTATTGAAAAGATAAGATGAAGTGGTTTTTACAATCCACTAACTCTGATCTTTGTGATATCATTGAAGAAGGTCCCTTTGTTCCTAAAGATGACAAAGGAGCTAAAGTTCCTAAAGCAAACATGACTACTGATCAAAGAACAAAATGGAAGTTAAATGCCAAAGCTAGATATGCAATCATGTGTGCTTTAAGTAGAGACGAATTTGAAAAAGTATGTGCTTGTGAATCTGAAAAAGAAATGTGGGATTCACTAGCTGTTGCTCATGAAGGAACCAGCAAGGTCAAAGACCAAAGTCAGCATGTTGGTCAGAAAGTATGAGTTGTTCAAAATGGAAGAAGGAGAGACCATTGGCCAAATGTATGGAAGATTTCAAACCATAACCAATGGATTGAAGTCACTGTGAAAAATTTACAAGACTGAGGAACACATTCAAAAGATTATCAGAACTCTTCCAATACAATGGAGACCTCTTGTAACTGGTGTGTCCCAGGCCAAGGACTTAACAACAATGAAGCTAGATGAGCTTCTTGGTACTCTTCAGATCCATGAACAAGAGTTGATTGAATAAAACCATGGAAATAAAAACAAAGCCATTGCCCTCAAGGCTGACAAGAAGTCATCTAAAGGAGTAGTCTCAAAAGCTCTCAAAGTAGAAGAATCTGAGGAATCAGATGAGGATGACTCTGATGATGAAGATTATGAACTCTCTCTTTTCATCAGAAAGATGAAAAAGCTCTGGAAGAAAAGAAACTTCAGAAAGGACAAACCTTTCAGGGGCTTCAACAAAGAAAAACACAACAAAGATGGTGGATCTAATGAGAAAATGTCATTGTGTGCTATGAATGCAAGAAGCCTGGTCACATCAAGGCAAAATGCCCTCAACTCATAAAGCAACATTCCAAGAAATTATTCAACAAAAAGAAGAAAGGGATGATGGCCACTTGGGAAGATCTTGATGAAAGATCGACTGAAAGTGAAGGAAAGGAGCTTGAAGCAAATCTGTCTTATGGCGATATCGATTCTCGAATCGAGCGGAGGTACATTCTGAACTTGAGAAATTGAATGATGCCTATGATGAACTATTGGAAGAATCCAACTATATATCTAAAGCTTTCAAATCCCTCAAGAGACAGTATGTTAAACTCTCAAATGAGTATACACATAAATCTCAAGAATGTAAGAAGTTAGCTGAAGAGAATAGTAGGCTAAAGACTGAAAAGTCTAAAGCTGAGATCTGAGTTGAAACTCTACCCTCTGAAGAAGTGACTAAACTTTAACAGAAAGTAGAAGAGCTCACCTCAGATCTTTCCAAGTTTGTTAATGGTAGAGACAATCCGACTAAACTTTGGGAAGTCGAGGCACTCCATTAACAAAGAAGGTATTAGTTATTCTAGTCAAGAACATCATAAAGGATCAACAAAATTCTCAAAAATAACTGTCAAATCTGTCGTGTTAGTTTAAATAAACCTATATGTACCTATTGTGGAAAAGCTGGACATATCCGTCTAAGTGTATCCATAAAAGAGAAGGAAGTCTTCCACAGACTCCCTCGTACTAACATAAAAGGACCCGAAAATATCGGTACCTAAGTCCATGATCATTCCTATTGCAGACATGCTTAAAGGACAAAACAAACACCTATCATGGTACACTGACAGTGGATGCTCGCGACACATGACAAAGCGAAATGTCTATGTTCCTAGACCTCCAACCTAAGAAAGGTGGACATGTAACCTTTGGTGGCAACGAGGAAATGAAAAGTGGTTGTTGTAAGTAAAATTGGTGGTAAACCTCCCTTGCCTATTATCTATGATATCTTATATGTGAAAGGGATGAAACATAATCTGCTTACCATAAGTCAATTGTGTGATAGTGGATTTTACGTATCTTTTTCTAAGGATGCATGCATTGTCAATGACAATAGTGGAAAGACTCCTCTTTTCGCTAAAAGGCAAAACAATCGTATAAGATTGACATATCTGAACTTTCGGATCAAAGTGTAACATGCTTTATGTCTAAAGAGGATGAAAAGTGGCTATGGCATAAAAAACTAGGACATGTTAGTATGAAGCAGATTTCTAAATTGAAAAAGCATAACCTTGTGAGATGATTGCTGATATTTCCTTTAAGAAAGATGTTTTGTGTGTTCCATGTCGAAGGTAAATACAAGTAAAATCAAGTTTTAAATCTAAGAAAGAATCACCTCCTCTAGACCTTTAAACTGTTACACATGGATCTTTTGGACAGACAGGTAGCTAGCCTAGGTGGAAAGAAATATGGTTTTGTCATAGTTGATGACTATTCTAGATTTACATGGATACTCTTCTTAACCCACAAGGATGAGTCTTATAAGGTCTTTCGATGATTCATGAAAAGAGTACAAAATGAGCAGGGTTTTGTATCTCTACATCGAATGATCATGGGGAGAATTTGAAAATGAGCGATTCGATGCTCCGGGAGGAAAATGGTATTTCTAACAATTTCTATGCACCTAGAACTCCATAGCAAAATGGAGTGGTTGAGAGAAGAACTAGATCTCTTCAAGATATGGGTAGAACAATGCTTAATGATAATCATCTTCCTAAGTATTTATGCCATTAAAGTATGATATATTGGGTTTTCTACCTTTCCATAATTCATAAGGAGTGTTATGTGCAAAATAGAATTCCCGATTAGACCTATCCTAAATAAGACTCCTTATGAATTGTGGGAATGTAGAAAACCCAATATATCCCTTTCATAATTTGAATGAATGTTATATTCTTAACACAAAAGACTATCTTGGTAAGTTTGACTCTAAAGTAGATAAAGGCATATTCATTGGATATTCGAAATGTCTAAAGCTTTTCGAATTTTAATTTTAGAACTTCTTTGTAGAAGAATCAATTCATGTAAAATTTAATGGTGGTTTAAAGAGGTATAGGAACTATCGGATCTAGAAGATGATATTGCGGTATTGAACTTAATCTGTAGTGGAAGAATCTTGAACAAGTCAAAAGTAGACGTGTCAAAAATCGGGCCAGTGCTAAAGCGTACGAAACTCAAATTGAGAAGAAAGATTGGAAATTCAATACCTATCATCCAGAAGATCTTATCTTTGGAAGTCCATCTCAAGGAGTTAGGGCCGGATCTGCTTTCCAATGAAAACAACATAGCCTTCATACATATTTTGGAACCCAGATTGAAGAAGCCTTACAAGATGAAATCGGATTCTAGCCATGCAAGAAGAACTAAATCTTTTCAAGAGAAATTATGTTTGGACTTTAGTTTTATAACCCTAGGATAAATCTTTATTGGAACCGAGATAGGGATTTGAGTAAACGGGATGAGATGGAAAGTGGTAAGAAACAAAAGAAGACTAGTTGTTGGGGGGTATGTCAGCGGGGAAGGTATTGATTTCCCTGAAACCTTTGTACTGTAGCTAGATTAGAAGCAATTAGAATTCTCGTGTCTTAACATGATATAACTCTTTATCAAATGGATGTTAAAAGTCTATTTCTAAATGGAATAATTGAGGAGGAAGTTCATGTCAAGCAGCCTCATGGGTTTGAGATTACGAAAATCATCACCGTGTCTATAAGCTAAAAAAAGGCTTTATATGGACTCGAAGTCCTAGGCTTGGTATGATAGATTAAGCACATATCTAGTGGAAAATAGTTTCATTGGGAAAAGTAGACACTACGCTTTTCAAAATGCTCGAAAGATTTCATAGTATCACAGTTATGTTGATGATGTGTATTTGGTCTTATTAATGAAAATCTGAAAGTTCTACGGTTGATGCATAATGAATTTGAGATGAGCGTGATGGAAGAATTGAAGTTCTTCCAATGTGTTCAAATAAAAGCGGACAAGTGATGGAATCTATATCCATCAGCAAAGTACATGGAGCCTCTAAAAAAAATATAAAATGGAAAATTCAAAACTTGGTACTCCTATGCATCCAGTCAATCATTCTAAACAGGGCAGAAGGTAAAAGGTCGTCAGACTATCTGGGTATGATTGGATACTCTTCTGTGCTCTGGGCAGTGGTTCAATTCGGTGTTTGTCTATGTGTTAGATTTCAATGAGATCTTAAAGAATCTCATCATAAGCTAAGACCGTTAAATGAATTTTCGGATATTTGGTTGGAACCCTTTTAACCTTGGTTTATTTTATAAAAGCCAAGATTGAGTTGGTTGGATTATGTGATGCTGATTTTCTTGGAGATAGAATTGAAGAAAAAGTACCGATGGAGGATGTCAACTTCATTGGAGCAAATATGATCTTGGTTAAGCAAAAGGCAAAGTACCATTCTCTAGAAGCTGGAAGTGAATACATATCTACTACCGGTTGATGTTCAAGGTTTGGGTAAAATATCAACTGAAGATTATTCAATGTTTGAGCATAATATACTTTTGGTGTGATAATACTAGTGCTACCAACTTGTCTACAAATCCTGTACACTTATAGAGCAAAGCATATAGAGATAAAACATCATTTGTTAGAGATTATGTGAAAAGGGTGTTTGAAATTAAATTTGTTGAACAACGATTATTGGTGGGAAGACATCTTTACTAAACCCTTTAAGTGAAGATAGATTTGTTTTATTGAAGGAATCTTAATATGCGTAATGTGTGCGAATGAGTGTTGTGGTCGTCGGGTCGTGCGGGCGCAGCGTGCGATTCCGGCAAGTGTCTGGATTGTCGCCAAGTAATAAGAGATGTCGATCCCACGAATCTCGTGATCTCGAATCACAACTAATTTCCAATTTAGTAAATCCGAATTTTGTATAAAAGGATTTGAAAAAGGATTTGATATTTTGAAAAGGTTTTGAATTTGAATTAGAGATAAGTAAAGCAAAAACAAATCTGTTGTGGTTTTTGAATCTAAATGGATTCCTAGGGATTTGGGTTACCTACGAGGCTGTTTATGTTACTAATCGGTTACCCTTGTATTATCGAAATTTCCTTGAAAGCGAGGTTTATCCTCTAATAGTTTAGCTCCTCTCGGGTTGCAAAACCGTGCCCGATTGAACTAACCCTTACTCTCGTGGTAGTCGAAATTGATTGGACCCTTTGCGTTTAAGTGACATTTCGTTTGATCCTCGAAGGTGACTTCTAACTCTCGTGATTTCGAGTCTCTGGAGTCGCCTCTATAGATCCAACACCTAAGTTCTCTTTGTAGTTTCCTCGCTTAGAATGTCTATGATCGCATGGAGTAGTGGCCCACCCGGATTTACGAGTGATTCGAACACTAAATCAGATCTAAAACAAAATGAAATTAACAAAGATATTACATCAAATTAACAGCATAAATCAGATCTCAGGCATGGCCCCCATCCCAGAAACTAAGCTACTACTCAGAGTAAGATCATGGTAGCGTGTTGGCCGATACGGGATATACCCGGTCGGTGAAGTAATACGGTGGTGAGCCGGTTTATCGTATCACGGGGTTGGATGTCAAGTACCAATTCACAAACTCGGCAACTATCTGGACTAAGCGGAGAAATCAAGAGAATCAAAATAAACAAAGAAAAGATATAAAATAATATTTGTCTTTTTGGAACACTTGGAGTACGAAATGATATGTTGGGACTAGACATCACCCCGACATACGTATCATGTACTATCGGGACTAGGCCTCCCGTTCATAGTTGGATATTAAAATCAATCATTTAAATTACTCAAGCCCCGATTCCTCGGATGGCAAACCTAAATCACTAATAGATTCTATAATTCCTTGGGTGGCCTAGTTAATGAATTTTGCATTAGATTAGGGATCATGTGATTACTAGTAAAACCTGACTCCATTCCTAGATGAAAGGTTACTGGGTGATTAGAATTCGGTTCCGGTTGTGAGTACGAGACGGCCCCATTCAAATACCAAAAAACAAATCGAGTCGTGGGGGTGCTAGCCCACAAGCTAAGCACAGAAAATTAATCACTAATATGAAGACATGAACACAGAATAATCAGTCAAGATAAATACATAATAATGAGTTGGTTACATCTAATCCCAACAACGAGGATTTAACTACTCGTAAAAAGAGAATACAAAGAAAGAGAGAGAAGGGATGAGCAAACTCCATTGGGAGGATCCTCCGATCTTCTCGATCGAGCAAGGAAAACATCCTGACTTTAGGGTTGGGAACCTCTTCAGGCGCGGCCTCTCGGTCTGCCTCCAGAACTCCCAAGACTCCAAAGCTGTTTGGGTCCCCTTTCATGTTGTAACTTATGCCAATTTGTTCTGCTCGTTCGCGGCGAAAGTTAAAATCTCTTGTTTTAAATGGACTCGTGAGGCAGTGGCTTACTGACGAACTGAAGATGTTGCATTTTCTGTGCAGTCGGCTTCGGTGTGAGCGGGTGTCTTTGTGGGGCGAATCTTGATTCTGCTTGGCTTAATTTCTTCTCTTTTCCAAACTCTAAAATCATCCAAGCTTCATTATGGGGCAAATCTGTTTTGTTTCCTTAAGTTCCATGCAAAATAACACCTGAAACAAACCGTCACCAGTTCCAAGGGAAAATCTAACAAAAAATCAACTAAATAATGCCTAATCTATGAAATATGCATGCAAAGTGTACAACAAGCATCATGTAAAATCACACTATCATGACGAAAGCTTGGTTACAAGTAACATGAAAATAAAGTAAGAGAAGAGAGGAGGGAGAAGAGAAGAGATCTGGTTGTAGCCTAAAATGTGACCAAGTAAAGTCCTATCCTCCCGTACTCTAAGCCTCGACTTGATCCCATATTTATAGATTTGAAGTTTGAATCCCCAATCTGACTCAAATTCTGTCGATTGATTCTTGCAGGTCAGTAATGCGGCGTCCGCGTGTGAATGCTGTCACGGCCCGGTAGTGAAGACACGCCATCATCCACTCTGGGTTTTGATTCCGCGAGCTAGTGAGCTTTCTTGAGACTTCAAGTTCATGGCCGTGATGCATCACGGCTAAGTGAGTGGCGGTTCCGACTTGTGGGTGAAAAAGGTCGCCAGCGTGATAGCTCAATCACGGCTGGCCGTGACAGTTGACTTAGGTCTTTCTTACTTTTCGGTTTTGCTTTCGATCATGGTCGTGATGGGCATCACGGCTGGGCCGTGATGGGCTCTGGTGACTTATTTTCTTCAACTTTTCAAGCTCCTTCTTCATCCGGGCTCCATCGTGGTTGATCTGAGCATTTTACCGCTTGATTTACTGCAAAACAACTTCACTGAAAACCTTACCCGTTCCAGTAAAATAACTAAAATCAAGTTAAATATGCCTAAACTACATGAAAATGCATGCAAATGATAGACAAAGATGATGTGAAATCACACTCGTCAAATCACCCAAGCTAAGATTTTGCTTGTCCTCGACAGTCACGGTCATAAGATATAAATAATCGGAGCGTGGATAGTGAACCAAAGACAGAAGCTAATCAAGTGTCAGCATCTTCAAATAAATCCCAAGAGATAATCCAATTTCAGGTCCAATTAGAAGCTAGGTTCATCAAATTCCTATTCTTCACACCGATTCGGGCAGCTCGTCTCGTCTGCTCGAGTGTTCCGAGGGTATATGACATTTCAGTCGATTTCCTCGAGAAAGTATTCTACCATAGGCTTGACTATTAGCCAAATCTCTACTTTGTTTGAAACTCAAAGAATCAAGAGGTCTTTTCTTTGTTGTAATGTGGCCATGGGATTAATCGTTAGGTGGGAAAAATCCAAGAAGGGAAATTCAGAAGGCTAAACAAGTTGCTCGAACATTGCAAGCATGGCCACTTCAAAATACATTCATGGGCTTGATTCATTTTCCCACCTTTATCTCTTTTATTTTTATTTTTATTTCTCACTTTCTTTTTGTCATCCCTTCCCATTTTTTTGTGTTTATTTCACTTTATTTATTTGGAGAAGGGAGATTTTTTCTTTCGAGAGAATATTTAATTTTCATCCCATACTTTTGAACTACCTTTTTTACCCTTTTTGTAATTCTTTAAAAGGTGCATACCAAGCATTATTCATCAAACGTTTCGTGGTACTAAGAAAAGTATTTTATTCTTTTAGGCTCAAAATTGGGCAACTAAGGGTAGCATTCAATCCAGTGATTTAGAAAAGCGGGAAAAATACCTAGTGCCTCGAATCATTTTCAAAAGTGTTTTAAAAATTTTCAAGTTTCAAAAACGGTTTCAAGTTAAGTTCTAGAAATACAGTCAGAGGAATTAAAACACTCTATCTCAAGGAATGGGGTAGATTTAGTGAGTCTCACTTTTTGGCACAAAATCTTACATTTTTAGTAGTTCCAAAATTGAGAAATACAAATGTGGGAATCAAGTGCTAATTATCAACTATCAAAGATCATCTCAAGAATTTTATTTTAAGCCTATCGACTAAAATAAAAAAAATGGGTTCAAAAATCACTATCTCAATTCATTTGGCACCAAGTTCTGATTGGATGCATATTTCTAAGTGAGGGCAATCTAAGAATGTGATCATGCAAAACTATGCTATATGAATGCTGACATGAAAAATGCAAAAGTTGCAAATACACCTACTCCAAGCTTAAAAACTTACATTGTCCCCAATGTAAATAATCCGTCGGAGAGAGGAGAAAAATGGAACAACTCCATGAGGTGGTAGCGGGTGTTGGCTCACATT
>JAUPTC010001984.1:0-17991 GCA_030762895.1 Sophora flavescens | reverse complement strand
AAAACTTGCTCTCCAAGCTCATTCCTCTCTCCATAATTTCGTGTCACTCTCTCCCCTCTCTATATATACCACTTTCATTTTTCACTTCATCATCTTCCTCCTTCAACCTCCATTAAACCTTCATCTTCTTCTTTCTTCTAAAAGTTCAAGCTCTTAAAGCTTTAGATTTTATTCATCTTCTCTACTTAAGTTCTTCATTAAAGTTCTTCCTTATACTAAGGGTAATGCTCTCATATGAATCTTTTTGCAAGTTTCATCTTTTATTTCTTAGTTTACTTTATGTGTTCTTTATATGCTTTAAACTTCTAAAATCTCTCTAAAATTGTAGAAAACTCCTTTTGAGTTGAAACCACTTTGTATAGTCTTGTATTAACTTATATTTTAACATACTAAGAGGTTGTGTAAAACAAAAATCTCTACCTATCTCTTCCAATGAAGGCCGAATGCTTGTATTTGTGACCTAGGAAGTTTTTGTTTCAACTTTTGGAATATGATCATGTGTTTGAGTTTCTAACTATCCCTTGATCTTGAATCTATAAATCTTGGAAGTTTTGATAGCTTGTTCCTATGACGACCTAAAAATATGAATAAGTAGGCGTAGGATACTATGTTTCAACTTTCCAAGTATTGATCTTGGATTTAGAACTCTTAATACCTTGTGATTCTAAACCTAAGAGTTATTGTTAAACAAAGAATATTTTCCTTATCATCCTATGATGGCCGAAACTTAGAGTTTAGGTGCTAGGTTGTTTGAGTTTTTATTTTTCCAAAATGATCATGGACTTGAGCTCGATAAGATATTTGGATGCTAAGTCTAAGAGATTGGAAAGTTTAAGGATTTCTAACTTGTTTATTCTATGTTATTAAAGCTAGTATGTATTACTTTCATTTATCCAAGATGATCATGGAATTGAGCTCCATAAGATATTTGGATGCCAAGTCTAAGAGATTGGAATGTTTAAGTTTCCATTGTTTTCTAAGATGATCATGGACTTGAGCTCCATAAGATATTTGGATGCTAAGTCTAAGAGATTGGAAAGTTTAAAGATTTCTAGCCAATAAATCCTATGAAGACCGAACCTAGAAGGTTATGGACCGAGGATACTTTGTTCTTATTTTTCCAAAATGATCATGGCTTTGAGCTCCTTAATACATATGGATGCTAAACCTAAGAGATTGGAAAGTTTAGTGAATGATAGCCTATTTTACTAGCCTTGACCGAATGCCCTAAGTTTATAACTTAGTGGGATTTTAATTCAACTTTGTTAAATGATCATTGTTTATGAACTCCTAACACTTAAGGATCATAAATCCATGAGTTGTATAATTTTCGGGAATTTCTAACCCTAAGAACTAGTCTTGGCCGAACCTATACCTTGTGGTTTAGTGTTCTTGTTTGATTTTAACTTGTGATTTTGTGTTCATAACCTTAGACTTCCATCGCGGAGGAAACGAGGACGTTCGTGGTATACCTCTTTGAGCATCTAATCTCCTTACCTTCACCGAAGGTAAGAGGGGATTGCCTAGGGATATTCAATGACTATATGCATGTGTGTATTTGTTTACTTGAGTGATTTGAATATTATTATGATATGGAGCAAATACTTGAATGACTTGTTTACTTGAACTATTGTGATTATTACTTGAAGTTGATTATTACTTGCCTTAAAGTATTGTGAGTTGTATATATGCGATGAACTGTCGTTAACTGTGATATTATTGTTGAGAATATATTACCGTTGATTGAAGTTTGAGAAGCCAGATTTGAGTCTCAGGCACAACGATTATAAGGATTAAAAGCCTTAATAAGCCTTGAATAGAACTTTGAAAGTATTGGTTTTATATATAAAAGTTTCTTGTTTAAGACGCTTACTTCAAGAGAATGAGATTCTAGTTTTGAAAACAAACATTGAAGTGTTTTTAAGTCAATAGAAACTACCTTTTTATGATCCAAAGTTTGTACGAGAGAGAACCTTTTTCGAACTATGTGTTTCATGAAGAAAAACCCCTTTGAAAATATTTGACTTTATTCTATCAAGGATTTCAAAAGCAAACAAATTTCTTAATGTTTTATAAAAGACTTTGTAAAGGAAAATTTTTTTCTCCTAAATGATTTAGAAACGTTCCGGTCACTGGTTTTGTTTTGGATTTTGATTTTCACTGAGCGAAAAGTAAGCACATGTGAAAGAGAATACTAGTTCGCGAGACGTAGCCTCTAGCATTCAGTTTGTGCACGTGATCTGGGATCCATGTCAAGAATTATGGACCAAGGGTCCTAATCGTGATATTATGGGCTAGGAGTCCTAATTTTGGAATTGAGGACTGTGTGTCCTAATTTTGTTGTTATGGTCTAGGAGTCCTTATTGTGTTGAAATAAAACATGGATAAAATTATAATTGTTTCTACAACCACAACCTTGGACTTCGGCATCGGTCTATGGTGTTGTGATTGAGCACTCGGACTGCGTGTCCTGTGTTATTGATTTTCAAGTAATGGAAATTGTGAATAGTCGTTAGCTTTGGGCTTCGACAACGGAAAAGAGTGAACACAAAGAAAAGTCTCGATAATGAAAAGTCTTTTATTCATATGCATTTCCCTTTAGCAGACGTGCTTGAGTTAACCGAATACCCGCTTAAGATGTGGTATTCGATGAGGTATACATCCGAATGGTCGTTATAAGGGATTCGGGATGATGTTGATCCGGGTGCATGAGGTGACGGAGACAACTTGCCAAATGTGGCGTATGAGCCCGATCAACTCTTTCTTCTTAATGATAAAACGGTGATGGTATCTCATGAGATTAAGATTAGAGCCTGATGATTGAAGTGTCATGCATTATCTTTATAAAATTGATTGATTCGGGTATGAGACCCACTGGAATAATACTTGTTGTTCACCAATGAGTAATGTTTAAAATGTTAATATGCCAAGGTGTTGTATGTATCATGTGTATGGTTGCTGTATGATATATCCATTTGCCGGTATCTCACTCTTACAGTTATATCAGGTCTCTTCGGGTTTTACTGTAGTACCTTGGTACTCTAGTACTGATGTTGCAGATGAGTCTTTCTAAGTCACTTGAAGACCTAGTGTTAGAGGTTGGGAAAGTATTCTGATTGGGGGTCTCTCCAATGAATATTTGATAGAATGACCAGCTTAGGAGTTTGAGTTGGGTTGTATATCTAAAGAGGTCGGTAAATGTAGTTTTATATACATCCATCTGTAGTTTGAACGTTTTCTTTCGAAAGTGGAAACTTAGAGAAATGTTGTATGTCATGGTAACTTTGTTACGAACGTGACTTTACGTTTTAAATGTATGAATGATGGATTTCAGAGTTAACCTTAAAGAAAAAATTTTATACCCCAGTTTTCTAACTTAAAAGAAAACAATCTTCCGAAAAACAACCAAAGAAATTATCTCTTTAATTTAAATTCTGCATGTGTTACATAGTAATACCCTAAGGGGGTGTTACACCTAGGACCCAATCTTGAACCATGAACAACACAAGACCAAACCAGAGAGGACCAGAAGAAGAGCACCAACCATAAACAAGAAAAACAAATATGTAACAAGAACAAACCAGTAATCGAACAAACACCTAATAAAACCGTAACAAACTAGTCACCGAACTAAACCTCTCTACAAGATCATTAACAACAACAACGAAAAACAACACCTAATCCCATCGTTGTAACACCCTGTCTTTCACTTGTTTTAAATAACAGAATACATATAAATATGTTTATAGGTTGATTAGAGTTTTAGAAAATTATTTTAAATAAACGGAGTTCACCACTCAACTCTACTTGAATGTAGGAAGCTACGATTAAAATTTAGGTTGGGAAGTCAAAGCAACCCTACCATGAATTCCATTGACAAGATAATTATACTGCTCAAAAGACCTAATTTTAATTTGTGAACGAAAGACTTAAGGTTTTTATTTTATTTCCTACAATTCTGTATTTTTAGAATTATTTCATAAAAAATGAAATAATTTACGCTTCTGGTGTGAAATACGTAATCGGGCGAACGACATAGTGGATTTGGAGTTTCCAAGGGTCTATAAAGAGGTTATCTTAGAATTTTGAGATGATTCATGGGGATGAGTCACACTTTTGAGTCTAGAAGATTCTACAAGTCAAAGTGGCAATTTATGGATTTTGCACTTAAGTCCTTGAACTTTCTCTTAATTGCACTTTGGTCCCTAAGTTAGTTTGTGTTTTTCCAAGTGAATTGGGCCAGAACCTTTGCTCCAAACCCATTAGAGGACCGTGGCCTTGAGGCCCAAATTCTTTTTCCATGGATTAAATTTCATGAAGCCCAATTGAAATCATATAAGTTTTCCTAGATTATGTTTATGCTTTAAGCATTTTGGTGGGCCAAAACAATTGAATCCAAGCCCAAAAACCCCATGGCCATGCGCAAGCCCAAGGAGGAATGGTGGCTGCCCTTTCACTTGGATGAACCAAGTTTATTCTTGAACATTCCACACTATTCTCCAAAGTTCTACATAAATCTAAAAGCTCCAAAGCATTCTAGATTTTTCTTAAAAAGCTTCAAGATAATTCAAAAGATGAGTCACAATGTGAACACATTAAATGTTGCACATGGTCATCATTCCAAACTATTGGCAATTTGCAAAATAGTCCTTATACTTTTGGAATTTTTGCAAAAATGGTCCCTAGGAATTATTTGCACATAAATCCTTGAAGAAGCCACCTCCTTTCCACTTAATCCCTCAAAAGTGGCGCAGCCCACATCTTCATAAACATGCCTTCACTTCATTATTTGACATTTTCACACTTTGCACAAAAACTCAAGTTCTTGGATTTTCACTTGTCTTTGAACTTCAAGAGGTGAATCCTATTCTTCTTCTCTAATCATGTCTATGTTCTTCAACAAGTTTCATGATTCAAAGTTTATCTCATCTATGTTCATCATTTTTAAGTTTCTAAGTCTAGAACTTTGAAAATTCATAACAAATTCTAGAAAAATCTCATGATGATGAAATCACTTTCTATGTCCTTGATATCATGCATACTATCTAAATCCAAGAGCATGTAGTAATCAAAAAATTTCCTTCCTAATAAACTAGCTATGGCCGAACCTAGGAGGATGGGTTTGGTAAGAGTTTTGTTCATGTGTTGTCATGTATGATCATGTATTTCATATGACATGTATGTCTACACACTCTAATCCATGTTAGTTTATTAAAATGATAATCCTTACTCAAAATCTCTATGATGGCCGAACCCTAAGTGGGTGAGATTTGATGAGTTTTGTTCAAAGTTTTCATTAATGATCTTGGTAATCAAGCTATTAGTATGTATGCTTAATAAATCCAAGTTGGTTTATCAAACCAAAAACCCTAGCCCCATGAACATGTTAAGACCGAATCTAGGTATACGAGAGTTAGGAAGTTTTGAGTTTAAAATTTAGTTGTTTAGCCACTAATCCATGATCTTGGTTGATTAAGGACCATTAATCCATGACTTAATCATGATTAGAAATTTTAGTCACCCAAAACCCCTAGAAGCCGTGACCATGTAGTAGGGTTTTGGATGTTTTTAGTTTCTTGATTTGTAATTATTTAATTGTAATGGTTGAAGGTTGAGTAAGTACGACATATACGTGGCATCTGGACTTCCGACAAAAATTCATTAATTCACAAGAAAGTCTATGAGAGGTAAGAGGGGAATACCTGAGGGATATATTCGATGGCTATATGCTATCCTGTGTTGTTTGTAATTATTTGTCTGTTAGTATTTATTTAAGTTATGGTATTTGTATCTGTGTTGGTTTAATTGCGTTTAATTGTTTATTTGTAATTATATTATGCTGCTGTGATGCATGATCTACCTGGAAATATCTCTGTGATATTATTGTTGGTTGTTGTTTGAGAAGCCTGACAGTGGTCAGTGCCCAATTAAATTAATTGGATAAAAGCTTTAAGAAGCTTCGTAAATTATATTCAATGTTTTAACGGTAAAATATTAATATATAATATTAATGGAAATTTTTATTTGGGAAAAATAAGGAATTTTGGAAAATATTATTATTTTAATGATTTATTACTTGTAAGAGTGAATTATGAGTCACAATGAGAGCGAAAACCGTGAAAATATTTTTGCACTCGCTAATTTTTACGTAAGAAATTCCGTAATATTATAAAAAGTTATTTTATGAAATTAATTGTTGAAAATAAGTTAAATATGATTTTAGAAAATTATTTAAGTGGAAAAAAGCTAAGTTTTGGCTTAAAAAGCTTTAAAAGTGATAATTGACGCAAATTTGGAAAAGTGTCGATCGTAAGTATTTTGAAACGGCAAAGACATATTTTAAGTAAGTTTAAAACCTCAAGTGACTCACCTTTGTGAAAACTAAGCTTTATTATTTAAAGATTTTATTGAAGAATTTCCAATTTAAAAAGATTTTCAGAAGCAAAATTAACACAACCGTGTTAAAGTGGTGTTGAACTTAGTAACCTGAGACGTCGGGTACTAAGGTTCTTTGTTGTTATGGACTTGGGGTCCTTTGGACTTTGGGGTCCTGTCATCGTATACGTGTTGTATACCGTATTTAAACATTTAAGATGTTTTCTATTACCACGAACCTATGACTGGTGCATCGTACGAGAGGTGTCGTGATTAAGCACTCGGATCAGTGAGGTCCTGTGTTGTAATGAAAGTTTTAAAGATGTTAAAACTATGTGAGTCGTAAGCCATTTGGAGCTTCGACAAAGAA
This sequence comes from Sophora flavescens, assembly GCA_030762895.1. Taxonomy (NCBI): domain Eukaryota; kingdom Viridiplantae; phylum Streptophyta; class Magnoliopsida; order Fabales; family Fabaceae; genus Sophora; species Sophora flavescens. The sequence continues at coordinate 11,246 of JAUPTC010001984.1, read as the reverse complement.
GATTGAACACAAAGAAAAGGGTTATTAGCAAAAGTGTTTTGCATGCATTTGGCAGACGTGCCTACGGTTCTATGTGTGATTACCTCGCAAGCGTCGTATTTCATACTATGATTTTCCTCATTGTTCCTGGGTTGGACAATGAGACCCCATCTACGTTGTTATCCACCGCACTGGGTGTGGACAGCAGCGATGGGTTTTGGCTGTGTGCCTCGTGGATCGTGCCTGCTTTGCCTAGTGTGGCAATTGAGCCCGATCAACTCACTACGCGTTGGGATATCTCATGAGATTAGACGCAAGTTAGACGACAAAATATGAAGTGTTCATGCATAATTTTAAAAGGATGATATTTGGGGTGTTAAACCCATTGATAAACTCTTTGCTTATGAATGCTTGTGTGATAAATGAGTATGTGTTATGTGGTGTCTAGCATGTAGTTGCTCTAGTAAAATCCATATATTGGCTTCTCACTCTTGCATGTTTTATTTGTTGTTTCTCTACTTGTGCATATATCTTTACGCTTGAGATTAGATGGAACCGAATATGCCTCGCACGCTCGAGGATCCGATCGACTACGCTTGATCGAGCTCAATTTGGTGGTGCCTGGAGATTAACCTCGTGGCACTCGGGCCCACCTATCATGGTCCCAATGAGAAGTAATTGGCACCGGGAGGAAGGACCCAGCGAAGGACACACATTGTGGAGACTGCTGAGGTATCTCTACCTTCTGGATGGCTATACTTGCGTACTTGGCCGAGCACGGATAATTGATTTGCCACCTTAGCCGAATCCGCTCCGATGCAGAGGCTGCAATGCCTCCCGCTGAGGAAGTTTTGGATGAGGTTGAGGAGGACCCGATGAGTACGCTGAGGACGATCTTGAGTTCCACCCTCCCTCCGTTGATGATGAGGATTCTTTCAACGAAGGAGCGGGAGCAGAGGTATTGATAAGCCTCTGGCTCATCTAGTTTTATGGCTAGTATGACCAGGGTTTTGTGCAAATTATATCCTATTTTCACCCAAATTAGATTAGATTGTCCTCAAGCAAGGTTTTGAGTCTATAAAATAGTTTTAGGTTAAATTATCCAGTTTTGAGTCAAATAATATACTTATAGTTATTTTTTGTTTTCTGAGTTAAGTAGAAGTTGAGAGAATAAAGAAGCAGGGGATTCGCCTCGCGAGAGTTTTGCTCGCCTCGCAACCTCGAAAGCCAAAGAGCATGGAAATTGACATCCTCTCTCTGTTCGCCCGCGATCGCTCTTTTCTCGCCTCGCACCTCGAAGGCCGACCGCTCGAGAAATTGCAAGGTTTCTCGTGTCGCCTCGTGAAGACTTCACTCGCGTCGCGAGTAATCCATCCTCAAGACCAAAAGTCAGCACGGTTGATGCATGTTAAAGGTCACGGCTGTGGCAGCTTGGTTGAAGAGTCTCGCCACGCGAGCATCCATTCGCCTCGCAACCTAGAAGTCGAAAGATCACGGTTGGCCTCCCGATGTTCATAACGTGAATAAGAAGACTCTTCGATTCTCGCCTCGCGAAGGCATGTTCGCCTCGCGAGAATACCAAAGGTTGCTGACTGCTCACAAAATTCGCGTCGCGACCGTGCTTCGCCTCGCGAGTATGCGTATTCCGTGAAACTTGTATATAGCCCTGTCTTGGCAGAACCGAGAGGAGGCTAGGTTGGTTAGTTTTAGCCGCCCTTAGGCTGTAGTAGTAGTAGTTTCAAGAGTTTATTTTCTTTTCTTTTTGCTTATATGTCCAGAATGGAGAGCTAGTCTCCTAGATTAATCTACACATTGGTTTCAATTATACTTGAGGTTCTGGGATTTCTATTTGAATTGTTATTCCTTTTCCGATCTTTTTTGTTTCGTTTGCTTAATTCGGATATGTATAGGATTAGTATTGATTTATTTCGATGATTGTATGTTCCTATATATAATCGCGTTTGCTTAATTCGCGTGTGTTCAATCATGTTCGCTTAGTTCATGAGTGCTTCACCCGCTTGCTTAATTCGGGAATAGGAATATATGTCTTGTAGTATTGATTTCGCTTGTAAATTGATGCTACAATCTGAAAGGGTTTAGAATCGCTTTAGGGCTTGGATTTGTTTGAACTAATGATAGTGGGAAACCAAGAACAGAGAGGTTAATCGCCTTTAGTTTATTTGCTATTCTCTTTAACTGCTTTGTTTTCATTGTTTTGTTTTCTTAATTTTATTTCAATTACTCAAAACCCCCAAATTCGACTTTTACTAATTCTCCATTAATAACAACAACAACTAAAGAGTCCTTGAGAGACGATACTCGAGTTGTCGCTCCCTATCTGCATTATTTTGTAAACGCTCGATCTTTTTGGCACGTGATGCAAGTATGACAAAAATTGGCGTGTTTGGGACTCTTGTTTTGTTATTTTCGCATTTTTATTTCTGTTTTTCTCTTTATTTTGTTTTTGTTTTGAATTGGTCTCGCTACTAGGTCTAATTGCCCGAATCGTGTGATTTGACCTTTAAAATTGAAAGAACACTGCACACTCCGTAGGGAATTTCTGTGCTAGCACTAGTAGTGATTCCAATTTCAAAACTTTTTTGAAAACATGGGAGACCAGAGGACATTAAGACAGCTTGCGCCCGATGTCAACTATAATGGATTGTGTATTTCATATCCTGGTGCCGGCCCTTTTGAACTAAAATCTGGTTTTATTCACTTGTTGCCCAAGTTTAATGGTCTTGCAGGAGGATCCACACAAGCACTTGAAGGAATTCCAAGTTGTATGCTCCACAACCTCAAGATCGGAGGAGTCACCGAGGATAGTATCAGTCAAGGCTTTTCCGCTTTCACCCAGTGGAGCCAAAAAAGATTGGTTGTATTCGAGCCCAACTCCATCACCACTTGGAATGATTTGAAGAGGGTGTTCTAGAAAGATACTTTCCGCCCAAGAGCCGCCTCAATAAGAAAAGAAATATGTGGCATCGTGCAAGGGAATGAGTCGCTAGTCAATATTGGGAAAGGTTCAAGCATTCGGTGTCCAGCTGCCCCAAAGATCGTATATCCGAACAATCCCGATCCAATACTTTTATGAAGGATTACCGCCTATGGATAGGAATCTTTGGATGCTGCTAGTGGGGAGCACTAGTTGATAAGACCCCCACCGCTGCCAAACTCATTGAGAATATGCATTGAATTCCCGCAGCTACTACTAGAAGAAATTCACCTGAGACAAGAGGCGGCATGAGATCCATAGTTCATCTTCCAACCAGTCGCCCTCGAGAATAGACGGATGAGCTGACTTCCTTTGTAAGGCAATTGCAATAGATAGAGTTCAGCCCGCAGTTATGTAGCATCCGCAATTCACCCGAGCACCCACATGATCCATGCCCTATCCGGAGAGAGAGTTTGTCGTGTGTCTCAAGCTTATGCAGAATCCATTTAATCAGGGAAACGGCGCGAACCCAGACAAAGACTCGCACTTCTCTACTAATAGGTACCATCCTAACCGGAGGAATCACTCTAATCACAGAGATGGGAACTCATCCCAACAACCGATGGCAGACCCTCGTAATCCTCCGCTGACTACTCGCACCTTCTGACCTTCATTAGAAGATATGATCTAGCAAATGGCTTCAAATAACCTCCATTCAGCAGTTAGCAAGAAGCAAGTGCTAGCATTCAAGATTCGAGGACACATATTGGACAGTTCCGGCCACAAATATAAATAATATACAAGAAGGTCAAGGACAACCCACTGCAAAGACAACCAAAGTGATAAATCCCAATGCCTCCAACCCTAATGTGAGTGCCATATCTCTGAGATCGGGAAAAGTGCCGAGGCCACCTCGGAAAGGATGAAGAAACTACTGAGGTAACTCCTGAGCCTCATTGAGGTTACTCCCGAGCCTGTTGCTAGTTGAAGTTGAGAAAGTGAGCTGAACGCCAATCCCATTCCCGCACCGAATTCAGAAAAATAAGAGGGATTGGTGGTGAAGACAAGGATAAGGAAATTCTTGATGTATTCTGAAAGGTGAATGAAATATTCCTTCCTAGATGTGATCAAGCAAGGCCCAAGTATGCCAAATTTTTTGAGGATCTATGCACCAACAAGAGGAAGATGAAGAATAATGAGAGGGTTGACTTTGGGGAGAAATGTCTCACTCTTATCCACTTAGGCTCCGCACCTGCAGAGAGTCGGTGCTTTAGCCCCTACTGAGCAATTCGGCAGGGCAAGGATCCAGGCACCTTCACTATTCCATGCACTATCGGGGACAGAAGTTTGAAAACTCGCATGTTGGATTTGGGAGCATCAATCAATGTCATGCCTACCTCCATCTTTAACAACCTTGATCTTGGGCTATTGCAGATAAAGCCTTACCATCCATTAGCTAACAGGACCAGTGGCCACCCATGGGAATGGTAGAGGATGTGCTAGTGCAGGTTGATGATTTGATCTTCCCATGGATTTCACATCCTAGACATGGCAGAGAGACACCTTCCAAAGGATCACCTATAATCTTGGGCGTACCATTCATGATGACATCCAAGACTATGATTGATGTGTATGATGGGACTATGTCTATGGAGTTTGGTGGTATTATGGCCAAGTTCAAGATCTTGATGCTATGAAACACCTTCCGAGGAGCACTGCTTTTTCCACTTAGAGTTGCTTTCTGAGCTTATTGAGGATACCCATGAGGACTTTGTTTCATATTTTCCTTTCATTTTTGGTTTTGATGATGTATATACTTGTACTAACCGTATCGACACTAACCCTTGCTCAGCTTGTCTGAGTTTCTCGGATTCAACCTTGCAGGGGTGATAGTGATGGATAGTGAGATTGGAGCCGCTCTGCTCGGAGAAGTCTGGGCATCATGGCTACTCCCAATGCACCATCCGCTGAGCGGCCACCATCCTTAGAGCTCAAGCCACTCCCAGAACCCAAGTATGCTTACCTAGAGACAAATGGGAAAGACTTCCAATCATCATTTCTTCCAAATTTGACTCACCAGAAGTAAGACTATTTGAGGTCCTGGAGAAGCACAAGAAGGCTATTGGTGGACATCGGTCGTATATTCCGTGAATTAGCCCTCCGTATCATGCACGAAATTCTATTGAGGATGGAGCTAAACCGAGACAGCCCAAAGGCGACTTAACCCATTGATTTTGGATGTGGTGAAGAGAGAGGTGACTAAGCTTCACAGAGGGGTATTATATACCCTATCTCCGGGATAGTACTTGGAAGTCCTGCAAGTTGTACCAAAGAAGTCTGGTCTAATAAAGAGTTACGAATAAAATAATGAGCTTGTGCCTACTGGAGTCCGTATAGTCATGAGCTTTATAGACTATAGGAAGTTGCAACTAGCCACCGTAGGATCATTTTCTTGCCGCTCATAGATCGGATGCCGGACTCTTGGCTGGTCAATCTCATTATTGCTTCCTGATGGCTTTTCCCATTTCCAGATTCATATCCCCCGAGATCGTGAAAAGACCACCTTCACGTGCTCTTTGGTCACGCTTGCTTATAGGAGGATGCCATTTGCCCTTTGTAATGCTCCTGGCACCTTTCAAAGATGCATGCTTAGCATTTTCCGAATTTATTGAAAATTGCATAGAGGTGTTCATGGATGATTTTATCATATATGGCTCTCATTTGATGTAGATACCCTGCATAGTCTCGAGTCTAGTTCTACAAAGATGCATTGATACCGATCCGATTTTGAATTATGAGAAATGCCACTTTATGGTAGAATAGGGATAGTTTTGGTCATGTAATTTCTAAAGAGGGTATTTCAGAGATCCCTAAAATTGATGTGATTTCTTCATTGCCTACCCATCTTGCGACGCGAGATCCGTTCTTTTCTTGGACATGGTGTTTTACAGCGCTTTAGAAGGACTTCACAAGATAGCTCTTCCATTGCCAAACCTACTAAGAATGATGCCTGCTCGAGCTTGATGAAAAGTGCAAGGAGTCATTTGACTATCTCGGAAAGCGGTAACTTACCCCTCGCCATCCACCTGTTGACCCACTTGAACTAATGTGTGATGCTTCCACTTTTGCGGTGGGAGCAAGTTGCACAAGGGTGGGCAAGGTTGCCCATACCCACCATGCTTCAGGACATTGGATGTTGCATAGCCAAATTACAAAGACTCAAGAAAAAGAATCGCTAGTCATGTTGTATTTGCACTGATAAGCTTAGGTCTTATTTGCTGGTTCTAGGGTATTGTTTTCACGACCATGCAGTTAAATATCTTAAAGAAACCGTGGTTACCAAGACCGATCCGGGGATGCTTTGCTCCAAGAATTCAATGGGAGATAAAGGATGTTGAGCTAAAAATTTGCAATGATGACTGGATAGCTGGGATTAGGATACTTCTCCCATCCAAGATGATTTTCCCGATGAGAGACTTTTACATCTCTATGGGGTAACCCCTTTCCGACATTGAAATTTTCATGTGCTGTATTGTTCCCGCAGTAAAAGTAGACATAAGTTCACAAGCCCAAAGCGATGCAAAGTACTATGTGGGATGATCCCCACCTGTGGAAGTTTTTGCGTGATCGTGTTCTTCTGAGGTGTATCCCCATCATGAGACAGTCCATCCCGCATTTCTCTCATGCCTCTCCACTTGGAGGACATTTTGGACCACGGAGACACAAGAAAAGTCCTGATTCCGGGTTCTACTGCCCACAATTTTAGGGATTCCTATGAGGTATATAAGAATTGTAAAGAATGTCAAACAAAGAGCCCCGCCATCACTGTAGGAGTGAGATTCCTCAAGGGCCCATGCTTTATCAGGTGGAAGTTTTGATGTGGGGGATGGACTTATGTCCTTTCCCTCCTTATTTTGGTTTTGCATATATTCTTTTGGTAGATTATGTTTCAAAATGGTGGAAGCAATCCCCACTAGGACTAACGATGCCAAATTGTTTCCAAATTTGTTAGGTCCAACATTTTTTGTAGGCTTGGCATACCCAAGGCCATCATCAATGCGACTGCGTAACACACTTTTGCAGTAACTATGGAGGCCTTACTCAGAAATATGGGGTTGGAACATGAGTGTCCACCGCTTACCATCCCCAAACCAATGGCCAGCCGAAACATCAAACAGGGAGATCAAGCAAATTTAGAAGATGGTGCACTAATCCGGCGGAATGGAGCGCCGTCCGGAAGACGTATCAGGCCTGTGAGGATGCTTGACACCCCTAGGACGTCCCCTTCCGGCTTGTATTGGCAAGACGTCACCTCCTGGAAGTCGAGCACCGTGGCTAGGGCAAGAAAGAGTTGTAACTGGCGCCATGGGGGAAGTCGGGGGATGAAAACTACGGCGAGAACTGGTGAGCTTCTAGGTGTAGCCCATGAAAGCTCCAGGATTTCTAAGAGAAAACAAAACTTTTTCATGATGGGATGATTGTAGGAAAGAATTTTTTTGTGGGTGAAGTCTATTGTTTAACTCCTTGAGATTGATGGTCGAAACTTAGGTCCAAGTGGATCGACCATTTGTGGTTACTAATGTGTTTCCATACGGCAAAAAGAGATCAAGGATCAGTACCAACAAAACCTTCACACGGGTAGGGCTGAAGCCATTCCACGGTGTGATGTCGTGACTTTGCCGGGGATGCTAATGTCGAGGAGCCTCCTTGGAAGCTTCCCACCTACACCGATGATTGATCGTGGAGTTCCCTTTCCTTTCCTCACCCGATTTTATAGTTCTTGTTCACTGGGGAAATGCATGTTTTAAGTGGGGGGAGGAAACTAGTTGTAGTTTTTCCTTTTCTTTGAATAAAGCCCTGAATAATTTGAGAAGCCTGTGAGCATCGTGTGTTGAGTCTTGTTGGCAAGTTTATTGGATTTTGACCGATGCTGCATGATTACTTCTGTATGATTGATATGGATGATTCCCATAGTCAATCACTTTTGAGTTTGGAAAGTGATTCCTGTGAAATTGAAAAACTAACTTTGAGATTTTGTTATGATGACATGATTTATGATAAGTTTGGGTGATATAAAGCACACACCAGGGAGAGAATCTCTTTCAAACAATTTGCAAAAATGTCCAGTGAGGTTTTCAGCCCAAACAGTTTTAGACTCGTGAAAATCACTTCTCAGCTGCACTTTCCGAATTTGATTGAATCTCTTTTTTGGTTTGCATGATTATGTTTTGCTTGTATGATTTAGGCATTTTCTTTGTAACTAGCTACTTAGCCTAAAAATAACCAATTCCTAATGCATGTTCCCTAGTTAGCTCTACTGATCCTATTAGCCTGGTATTCGATCAACCTATCGTTTTAAGCCCAAAACTGAAAACCATGTAACCCGATCTTAGGATTAGGAGAGCATGAATCTTAGAATGGGTGCAAGAACCTAAGTTCCAAAGGCAAGGTGTAATATGTCATTGATTGAGAAAAATACAATAAAGGTCGGAGCCAAAGGCTTGGAAAAAAGAAAAAAAAAAAGAAAAGTGTAAAAATGATGAAAAATAAAGAGTCATAGTTACCCTACATAAAGAAAAAAATGAGAAGAGGAACTTGGAGTGGAATTTCAAAGTGTAAATAATGTTCATGCCTTTAGTTCCTAGGTCTCACACCTAGTACCTTGGTATATCCTACCTTAGCCGGCCCCCATTACAACCATAAAAGACCTTTGATGTTGCATGCATGTTTTCTCGTGGGAACCATTTGAGATGAAAATCAAATTTTGGGAAGTGCCTAAAAGTGAACCCAGTAATGTTGAATATCACACAAATTGAGTGATCGAGAACACTAAATGCCCTGGAGGTAGGCTGCAATGCTTAGTTGGTGATCTCCTCTTGTGTGTAAATTTAGATCCCTTGTTTAGATTTCAATTGCTTGGGAATGATGAAATTCTCAAATGCTTGGGGAATAAATGAACGTGGGGATTGTTTGTTTGAAAGGGGGACATTTAAAATCCAACCATGTGCCGCTTGAATTTGTGCAGTCGATTAACCTTTAAGCTTGCTGTGTCTCCCGAGTCTTTTTATTTTTTGAGTCTTAGTTTGTTTGGGGACAAGCAAAGTTTAAGTTTCGGGGTATTTTGATGCTTCCTTGCCCATCTAGTTTTATATTAGTATGACCAGTGGTTTTGCGGCAAATTATATCCTATTTTCACCAAATTAGATTAGACTATCCTCAAGCACGTTTTGAGTCTATAAAATAGTTTTGTGTTAAATTATCCAGTTTTGAGTCAAAAAATATACTTATAGTTATTTCTTTGTTTTTCGTGTTAGTAGAAGTCGTGAGAATAAAGAAGGTGGGATTCCTTTGCGAGAGTTTTGCTCGCCTCGCGAACCCGAAGCCACAGCAATGTGAAAATGCATCCTCTCCGGCTTCGCCTCTGGTCGCCTCCCGCCCCGACTCCCGCCGCTCCTTTCCAGGAAATTGCAAGTTTCGTGTCTGCCAACACTTCACTCCGCCGTAATCCATCCTCAACGCAAAAAGTGGCCGTTGATGATGTTAAAGGTTACGGGTGGGGATTTTAGGCAGAGTCTCGCTACTGTACATCCATTCGCTTCGCGAACGGAAGTCTGAGCATCACCCTTGCTCCCATGTTCAAAGCGCAAAGAAGACTCTTGATTCCCCTCGCCACGGGGTATGTTCCCCCCCACAGTACCAACGGGTTCTCCAATCCTCAAATATTCCCCCGCGATCCTAAATCCCGGCCCGAGTACGCGGATTCCAGATCTTGTATATGCCTGTCTTGGCACCGAGAGGCTAGCTTTGCTGGTTTTGCTACCTTAGGCTGTAGTAGTAGTTTCCAAGAGTCTATTTTCTTTTTTTTTTGTCTTGTAATGGAGAGTAGTCTCCTAGATTAATCATCGATTGGTTTCACCATACTGAGGTTCTGGATTTCTATTTGAATTGTTATTCTTTTCGCATCAGTTTCATATGTTTCTGCTTACAATCTATATGTATAGGATTAGTATTGATTTATTTCATGATTGTATGTTCTATATATAATCGCGTTTTGCTTAATTGCCATGCTCAATCATGCTCGCTAGCTTCATTAAAGCCACCCGTTTCGCTTAATTCTGAATAGGAATATATGTCTTGGGGGAGTATTGATTTATACAAATTGATGCTAAATTTGAAGGGTTTAACTCGCTTAGCTTGGATTTGGTTGAACCAATGATAGTGCAAACCAAGAACAATAGGTTAATCGTGTTTAGTTTATTTGGATTCTCTTCAATCAAGCTGCTTTCATTGTTTTGTTTTCTTAATTTTATTTCATCTACTTCAAAACCCCCAAATTTCACTTTTACCACTTTCTTCGTTAATAACAACAACAACCAAAAGAGTCCTTGAGAGACGATAATTTGTTGCCGCTTCTCCTTATCTGCATTATTTTGTAACGCTTCTATCTTTTAATGCGACGACAATACACCAAAGATCTTCTACCGACATCTGTTGTAGGTGGGGTTGATCATCATGATCTCCTCTAATGGTTTTTTATTAGCTTAATCAAAAATGAGGTAAGGGCATGTCGAACACCTGGCAAATGTACCGGTCGCTAGGCAGAAATAAACACGGCAAGTAACATCATGGCCTGACACAGAATAGCTACGAACTCTTACCTAATGTGAAGGAATTACATGCTTGAACAAGTAAAATCAAGTGTTGAGAAGAGAGCAGGTAAGAGATCTTAATTTAAACTAACAAACCAATTAGAGATAGGGCATAGTTAGTAAGATAAGTATTGAGAGCAAAATCGATTAAAAACATCTAAGGTTTAAATTCCAATTCTACCCGATCATGTATAAGAGTCCGGTTGATGATGATCCTCCCCAAGTTCAATCGCAATGTCAACCAGACCTCAAATTCTCCTAATGACATTATCGTACATAGGACGTGTATTCAACAATTGAGTTAATTACTTGCTATGGTCTCAAGAACCTAACCATCAAATTCTATTGGAATTTTGCCTTTGCGGCACAGATCAGATCTCCTACTCACTGCAATATTCAACTGATCCCAATTCAAGTTCTAAACGCTAATTACCTATCAAGTCTCACGTTAATTGGTCAATCAGTGCATGCTTATGATCAACTTAATAATTACTTAATATATTACATCACATTGAACGCTACAATCAGCCATGGTGAGCCCACGGATCCCTTAGACAAGTGGAATTAGTTCCCGCGTCGACAAACGACAAACAACGTGAGCCCACTCATAATTGTAAAATGTAGAAAGATACAGGAGACACAAACGTAGAATAAGAATTTGTCTCAAAAACGACCTAAACCAG
>JAUPTC010001983.1:0-17999 GCA_030762895.1 Sophora flavescens | reverse complement strand
AAAGAAAGAAAGAGAAGAAGTAAGAGAAGAAAAGGAGAAAGAGAGAGATAATACGGAAAAGTTAGGTATAGAAAATGAGCTTAAAACTAAATTACTTACCTGACAGTACAAAATGGAAGTGATAAAATATTAGGCCTAAAATAAACATGTTTTTACTTGGGAATCTAAGAATAAAGATTGATATGATATGTTTTCTAAATTCAAATTAGAGTAAGATTATTAATTGAATCGATCCACTAAGAAAATACTAAAGTCCAAAATATAATTCACATTAAGGTCAAACCAAAATATTTTTTAACTCTAAAATTAAATAGATGAATATGAAAATGCTTTTCATTAATCATATTATGAAAAAATTTTTTGTATCGTATATTAGTGACAATAACGTAATTGTACTAGTAAGCGCAACATCGTATTGAGTCAGTAAGCACGCACCAAATAAAATAATTACAGAATTTAATTCACTCAAACTAAACTACATAACATATTGTAAATTTAAACATCCAAATAAAATAATTAATCATAGGTAAAAAAACCAGGGTGTTGGTACACACCCTTCTAAAAAAATTGGCCCTAAATTTCAGCTCTGCAAACTACACAGATTCGTAATCACCTCTTAACTCTAAAATCTGGTTTTCAGACTCCCTAATGCTTTCATTCCTTTCATCTATAACACTATAACAGGATCAATTCCTATGCCATTCTATTTATCCTTGAAACTTTTTCTACTACCGCATTAGCTCCACTACCTTGGATATTTCATCTTAGTCTATTACACTTCAAAGTAACAAAATCAACGCTTTTTAACTTCTTCATTTAACCTTCTCAATACAAATCCATTGTAAAGAAAACTTTCTCCAATATCTAACTTCACAAAATGCACATCCAAAACCAACACTAACTTACATAACATCAATTAACCTTCACTCAAGAGATGCAATCATAGTCTTAAGTCCAATTGAGTTTAGTCTACTATTCTAGTTACATCAAATTCACTTTTCTCTCCAATCAAAACGTCATAACATCCTTCTGAATTGCATATGATAAATCTCTGATCCAAGAACCTAAGAAATTCAATCTTATCAAAATGAATCTTACCACATCCAACATAACTGGCCTTTCTTAATTTTCTCGAATCTTGCCTACTTGATTTCTATCCTTCATTTGCCTTCTCATTTTCACTGGGGCCTAAAGCCCATAAAAGATTCCTCGGCTTAAGAAATTTCCTCGCATCTACCCTATTGTCCAAGGAAATACACAACTCCTAACAATTCCTCCATCCTAAGACATAGCTCTATCACTTATACAAGGAAGTGCTTGTATCCTATCTACATTTCTTATCTTATATATTTGCAGTCGAGAAAAGAGATTATAAAACAGATTTTTTTCTAAGGCCATTACCCTATGAGTCGTACCAAAACAGCAAGCTAAGAAAATCTCGTGACATCTCTAATGGCACCTTGGATTTAAAATATCTAGTTTCCACTATGGATCATCAACCACATTTTTACCAAAATAAGACTTCAAAGATTATAAACATTTCATCATAGCTAATCACACTGAAAGACACACAATCAAAACTTAATTACTTCCGCTCAAAATTCTGTCTACTAGCAAAACTTTCTCAAACACCTTATCTCAACTAACATCAAGTTCATGCTAACCTTAACTCATCACATATATCAACTTTCCACCCAAAGCACACACTATAGTCTTAGTTTTCTTTGAATATATTTCTTCAATTACCCAATTTATATCATAGTTGGAGTCTATTTCAATCTTTAAAGAATTAATTACATTTCCGCAACTACAACCAAAAGGAATCACTTCAGTTTGAATTATCCAAAACCATAATTATTAAACTTTTAAAACAAATCCTAGTTTCACTCAAGAACTCCTCTTTACTATTTCATTTAGCTTAAGGAAAATCATACTCCTATATATTTTCTTTTCACGACCTTAACAAGCCAACATTAACCATAAACTTTAATCACTACTCTAATTTTAATGATATTATCTGCCTCTTGGGACCAGATAAAATCCAGATCACATCATCTCACTCAATGACGTTGAACTTAATGGTCTTCCTACAGTACCATTCACATCTATAATTATGAACTCGTATCAACTCGGTTCATTCTGTACCATAGAGGTGATAAAATTACAATTTACACTATCTCCTACACTAACCTGCTACAAGATAGGTAATCTCAATACTTATCCATCCCACCGAGGATGACTGGGCTGAATTTAGCCTCAACTAGTCCTCAACACTTAAAGTAAACTTAACCACACACGTTGATATTCCCGTTTTTTTTTCTTTATCTAAATAATACTTAAAGATGTCTGCGAAGTCTGGACAAAAACCTCTGATAGCATTTTTCGTGTCTACACATCGCATAGTGAATCTTAAATTGTAAGCAAGTGCAGACTTCACCAGCCTCATCAAGGATCACTTAATACAATGTAGCACTGTAAGTCTTCGCAAAACCTATAACAAGAATTTAAAAATGCCAACATCTTTAACAAGTGAAGGTTTCAATTGTGGCATCTTGAGTGCGGAGATATTCAACGGCGAGCTATGACTGTATGAGATAGGTCACACATCGACGACATTTGGAGAATACGTAGAACTAAGATGATCACCCACTACAAGTAAAATTTTCAACCGCAATAAGACAAGAGATCTGGGTGGGATTATATAAAAGAATTTCTCGAAGAAAAAGAAAATTTTTCTCGATTTCACTTTCACATAAGCATGTGTTAATTCTACGATAGGTGATGCCCAACATCTCCGGAGGAAAGATCATTCATCAGGTCAGGGGTGTAAAATGCAGATCAACACACATTTACAAACATGACCCAATAAAGTTCATTCTTCCAAGAATCTTCCAACGGATTTATGGAAATCAAGTGATGAATAATGTCTGACTCCAAAGAGGATGAATTCTTGTTCTAGTACAAAGAATTTACAAATGACGAGACTTTCACCCTCACTCAAAAATAGAAGTGACAAACTAAAGCTCACCAAGAAACTTCGTTATCACGAAATTCATCCAGAAGGGAGAACTCATAAAATATTACAAACCACTTTTCAACAAAGCCATGGGAAAGATCCAAACCAATGGATTCTCGTTAAATCAATTCACTCAAATGTCTACTACATCGAGGATCATTTAAAGAAATGACTTCACAAACAAAGAAATGAATAACTAGGAAATTTATGGAATTAGCAGAATTTAATTCATAAGTCCTCATAATTTTCAAATTAAAGTCGTAAAATACTTGTTCATAATTCGCCCTTACTTAAATGTCAGAATCCGTGACCGTGACACGAGACTCACACAACGCCAGTGCCTCACAAGGAAAACACCTTTGCCCCAATGTGTTCAAACCACCGATCTTTCAAAGAATGAGTCATCTAACTCTTAATCCTCGGTAGGGCAAAGATCCCACACAAAGCACAGAGATCCTGACCAACCAGAACCAGATCAACTAAAAATCAATGTCCTTTGCTAACCATAAACCTATAACATTTCCAGGAACACCTTAAAAATCTCTTTACACAAGCAATCTGTTTCAATACGCATACGTATTCGCAAGGATAATTGAATGTCATATTCGAACCCAAGTAATATTCAAGATCTAAGGTCTCCTGGTGATATAAAGCCTTTGGAAAACCATCAAGAAACATATACTGTGTGTCAAATACACATTGCTTCAATAAAAACAATTCAAACAAGAGCTAACCAGAATCACAAAAAATGCACCTATTCCCCAAAGATCCCGGAAGACTACACTACAGCCTGACACCACCTTAGCACGCCCTTCAGAACATTACTTACGTAATACATACGTGAATTTAAATTAAAAGATACCTATCGGTGCTTTCTTTTTTGGAAATAATTTATATAAGTATATAAGTGTCTCAAATTGGGTATAAAAATTTGTCACTTAATTCTAAGACTTGATTGGCATAATGCATCTTTACTATCATAAGTATTTAAAAGCCTATTTAATTTAAAGAGCATACTTGAATAAAAGCTAGTATTTTACTTAAAATTTCGACAAGAGTTTCCTCTATAATTCCCCATACATCCCGTAAAAGAACACCTGCTAAAATAATTGTTATTTTCATTCCGGTAATTCCGCTACACCAAATACAACCAGCATTACTATGATAGTTATATCAATTAGCTATGCGCCCACTGGTGGGTGCAGAAAGCTTTTAAGTTTTCATTCAAAAAGCAGATGCCTCCGAGCCATAAACATTCCGTTTTCTAAAATATAGACTCGAAATACACTATACATACTTATCAAAAATCAAGTCTCAAAACCCTAAATGTCATTCTAAAAGTTATTCCCGAGAAGAATCGCGCTTGATCACAAGCACAATCAAATACTTCTATCAAGCAACTAGATCAAAGTCTCTTAGGAACTTAGGAAGACTCCTCACAGATAATCAGATTTAAAATACCTGTGGTACAACAAAGAAACTGCATGAAACCCGACATATTTTAAGGGGCTAGATAACCACAATTGGATATATCACACAAACAAACCAGCATACACGATACATACATCACATAATCACATGTTGCTTAAATCATGCATATACATAACATAATAAAGTTATATCAAAGGGTCTCAAACCCGGGATTACTCAATCTTTTGAAATATGCATGACACTTCAATATCGTGCTCCCAACTTAATCTCTGGAGATATCAAATACTGCCACCGGGAGAAGTATTGTGAGTTGGTCAATCTCTAGCCCACCTGCGCCTGCCTCCTACCCTCATGCAGGCCATGTCTCAGGACGAGCAACGCCACATGTGCCTCTTCACCCTCGCGTTACATGGGACACCCCGTATACCACCTTGTATCTGATATGTAAGAGTGCACGTCTCGCTCGGGAAATGACACAGAAAATATTTTATTTAAAAGGCTTTGTCCTCATTCGCTCCGTCGCAAAACTAAAAGCACGACTTAATCTCATTTCCTCATCACTTGAAAACTTAGGAACATAGGATGTCATTCAATGCCTGCTAATCACAACGCCTTACATCACGTGCATCAAGCTTCCTAGGCTTCATGGTCGTGAGAAAGCAAATACTACCTTTAACAATGTTCACTACACGGGTTAGGAAGACACATACCAACATACAAATGATTAGGATATATAGCCCATAAATAATGAATTAATAACAACATGGGGAAGTTGTAGACACACCTAACAGAACGCATTTAAGATAATAAAACACACAATGAATGCAGAAGCAAACGTCTCTTTATTTGTGAATTGACCACCATAACATCATAACTCAGGACTCGTAGTCCCCACTAACACTGATCGGGTGATCACGGGCGATCATCGACATTTAGAGCTGTCGCCTCATGACTAGACTTTTCTAAGTACTTATTTTCTGCTCAAAGAAAACAAATTCAAAATCAACTCGATAACCTATCCAGCATCTAAAGTTTTTAAAATATTTGTGGAAAACCTTTCTTTGAAAATCTTTTGCAAAGCATCTGAAATTTATCTTTGAAATATTTCCAACAAAGATATCACAACAATTTAAAGTTTTCACTAAGACACATAGTTCTAAAAGGATTTTTCTCTCTTGTATAAATAATAGTTCACCAAAACCATTTCAACATTTAAAACAAGTACTTTAAGTTTAAAGAGCTGGAAAAGAACACCAAACTTTCATCTTCAAAGCTTATTAAGGTTTTTAACTTTATAACTATTGAGCATGCACGCACGTCCTGGGCTTAGCAAATCCTCTTTCAACCAACAACAAAGATATATCATCACCCAATGCTAATATCACGCTTGAAAGTGGCTAATCATATATATGCATTATATCATTTAGAACAAGCACAATAACATCGTATAATAGCATAACAAACATACCTGATAATTGCAGCTAAATCAACATGTAAATATCCAATTAAACACATACACATGCATACGCTATTAAATATTCGTAGGTAAACCTCTTTACTCTTGGAAGATGGGCAGCGATCTCGTCTTAATACTACATTAGCTTCCAAGAGTGTAACTATCTTTACCCATCAAGCAAGCATAGCCGTGTCACACGCCCCGGGTAGGGAATCAACAATCAAAGGCAACAACCAAAAAAAATCAAGAAATCAATTTCACATGATCAAACACCACATTCTAACTTTATCTAAACACTTAATCTAATTAATCAAACAAGGTTATTTTTAAAGTTAAAATCATGTTTCAAGCTCATACGCCTCTAATACTCCTTTTAAGGAAACTTTGTTTGATTAAAAGATCATGAAAAAGAACTTGGAAATCATCCATTTGTAGTCCTAATTGCACTAAATCATACACCAATTTCACAAAAACATACTCAAATTCAAATAAAATCAAATCAGGTTTTAGTAATTCTTTATTAAAATTTAGTGAAAATTCAAGAATAATGAAATTGGTTTAGGGAAACACAACTACAATCCCACTTCATAAACAAGCTTTAATCTTCGATTAAAATATGAAATCGTGAGGGTTGTGGTTTCTAAACTAATCAGATTCTAAGGCAGGTAGAAAGGGGGGAGGTAAACCTTACTCCACGCAAGCAAGAGAGACATGGTGGCCGAAGGTGGTGGTGATGGCGTGCACGACCAACAGCCCATGGACGCGGAGGAGTTTCGGGCCTTCCGGGACGCGTGTGATCGCACTGCCTCCCTACGCAGCGATCGTCGTCCTTCCACGCGACTATGGGTCGACTACGCGCGAACACCCATGAGCAAAATGGGCCAGGATTTGCCTCGGGACGAAATGGCCGCACTGAAGGATGGCAAGACCGCACTCAAGGCCACGCTCACCACGACTGGGTAAAGGAGCTACCGGTGAAATGGCCGTGACAGGGCTGTGAGGGCAAGATCACAAGGCTCCTTTCTGGTGGTCGGGTCAAGTGAGAGTGAGAGAGAAAGAGTGGAGAGAAGAGGGAAGAAAAAGAAAGAAGAAGAAAGAAAGAGAAGAAGGTAGAAGAAAAGGAGAGAAAGAGAGAGATAGTAATTCTAGAAAAGAGAGAGAAAAAGAGAGAAATGGGTTTTAAACAAATTACTTAGTTGATAAAGAGAATGAGTGATAAATATTAGGCCTAAAAATAAAATAATACAAACTTCCAACCCCATGCTAAATTCAAATTAGAGTAAAGATTAATAGTTGAACCGATCCACTAAGAAAATACTCACCCAAAATTTAATCTCCGACAATATGTCAAACAAAAATATTTTAACTCTAAAATTAAATAGATGTGAGAATATTTAAAATGCTTTTCATTAATCATATTATGAAAAATATTTTTCTCAGCATTAGTATATTAGTGACAATAATTTAATTATTGCCTAAGAGCCGTAAGTATTCACCGCATTTAGTCGTTGCTAACGCACCAAATAAATACACCGGGCAGAAAATTTTAATTACCAAACTAAACCACATAACATAATAAATTTAAACATCCAAATAAAATAATTAATCATAGGGTAAAACTAGGGTGCGAAGGTGTGATTTTGGAATACCTACTAACTTAGGAAATCAATTTCAAATGTATTTTTCATTTATTCGCGTGTGTCTCTGTATCAAACTTTTCCTAATATCTTCCACCCAGTATGAGAAAATAGTTTTAATACAAGTTCTTCGAGTCAGAGGCTGGCGGATATCCTTTCATGTAAATTCTTGAGAATATCCTTCCTTTATCCCCATTAGCCCCCCAAGCTCCAAATTGGGTCAAAGAAAAGAGTTTAAATGTCAACCCGCACGCCTTAACACGCTTGGGTGCCGAGACTTGGAGACTATGATTTTATGGGAGCATTGCTTGGAAACCTATTTTTTGTAGAAACAAGCTCTTCTTTGCTAATCAGTCTTGCTCGGCCGAGCACCGTCGTATTTTAAAGTGAGCCCAAATGCCTTACTGGGATTCCGCTTTTTATTTTGTTGAACACTAACAGATTTCCTTCGAATCCCGGGGTCTCAACATGCATGATCCGGCTGGTGGACTTTATATTGGTGCTAAGATGTCAGGCTTGGCCTAGGATTTTTATTGCGAGGAAGGAGTACGCTGCCGACTCGACTTTTTTCGCAGCAGACATGAGTAGCATAGCTTGACCTCGATTTTTGGTGCGAGGGGAGCAATGCCTCTGACCCCACTTTCTGGACTTCTGCCCTTTGTTCTAGCTAGACAATTTAACTCTGGCCCTGAGCGGTTCTCGAGTTATTGTCACACATGCCCCCGCTTTACTAGAATCGGGGGCTACGATGCGAGAGCAGGAAAGTCGCCGCGCTACTATGCTCCCCTGAAACTTCCACACTGCTTCGCCACGAGCTTTCTAATTGCGAGTGCAAGGAAGCGGAAGCTGCCCCGAACTTCGCGCATCGGGAGCAGCTTGAAAGCCACGGCAATCGTGAAGAAAGTGTCTTTGCTAATCGGGTGACTGAAAGCCCAAAAGGTAGGGCTGAAAAAGGTAATACCACCCTGTGGCTCTAGATGAAACAAGAACTGACCTGTGTCAACCTTCAAGGTCGTGGAAGGGCTTCGCCTAGGAAGGGCTGCACTTTGAGCCGCGGGTGCTGTCGAACTGGTAGCGAGGTGAACTCGATGTCTGGCTGATTCGGGCCGAAGGCTTCATTATGAGGGAGCAGTTCGTGGCTTTTCCCGACTGTGGTGCAGTGCCCCGATTTCAATCCGAACACCGACTTCTCTTGTGCCGACGTGGATGAGTGATTTAACCGAGACGGAATCTGGGCCCACTTGTCGAGCCTGTACATGGTGCCGATTTCGCGGGAACAAAGGGGCGTAGGGAAAGAGAATGAGAGTGACCTTCGCTACCGCTATCCCTCTCCAAATGCTTAGGATGACCTTGACCATGAATTTGTATAGAGGTTAGAAACACGTTGTTTTTGGGCGCATGCCTCTTTATTTTGAAATTTATGTGTTCTGGGCTTGGCCCATGGTTATTGATGGACCGACATGCCCTTACTTTTGCAACTATTTTTCAGGTAGTACTTGTTTAGTTCCCGCGTGTTACGCGATTTAGTCAAATATATAATTTGGAAATACCTTGTGGTTTACCACTTCTTAGACCTCAAATACTTTCAAAGTAAGTTGTTATTACACAGAAGGGTCACATTTGACCCCAACTCGTGGACTTTTGTGCCTCAGCTTTCAAATTTCTTTAGGTTTTATGGCACCTTTATAGGCTTGGCACTTCACTCCTGATTTGGCCATTTTAGTCTTTAGGATTTATACATCTTTATAAGCCCGCACTTCGACCTTGATCACCGATTTTGCCTTGGGCCAACCTCTTTTAGATTTATTCACCTTTATAGCCCGACACTCGACCCCGATCGATCGATTTTGGCCCTGGCCACTTTTAGGATTTATACATCTTTATGTGCCCGACACTTCCACTCCCCTGACGGCCGATTTTGGCCTGGCCAGCCTCTTTAAGATTTACGCACCTTTATAGGGCCCTAGATTTCACCCCGGCCTGGCGGATTTTGGCCCTACTACCCTCTTTTAGGATTTATGCACCTTTATAGGCTCCTGTGACTTGACCCCCCTACGAACAATTTGCCTTGGCCAAAATTCTCAGATTTCCATACACTCTCTAATTGGTGAGCCTGGCCTCGTTTTCCTCTAGTAAAACTTTTTAGAGGAGCTTGGCCCACTTGGAAAGCAAAGTACGGGGCTCTCGCCGAATTACATTTTCTCATGGAGCTTGAGCTCAACCACTTCAGAGTCGCAAATTTTGTGACTGGGAGCGGGTATCATCCAAAACATCACTTTGCTCAAATATATAAATACAGTAGATGATACAAAACACAAATAATAAAGGCGTGAGAAAAACATATCAAATCATATTAGATTTAACCAGATTTAAAGAACAAAATCACTCCTATACTCATAAAACTTCCAATTTAGGCATTCCCTTAAACCTATGGTCATGCCTCCTAAAACTATCCACAGGCCGGCCAGCTCGTGAAGATATCTTCTTCAGTTCTCCGAGATATCTTCTTCACCTCCTCTCTGAGGTCGAGACGCGGTGGCCGAGCTCGTAAGATATCTTCTAAGAACCCGACTAAGCCCGTTTTTCTCGCTTATGCAGCATTTCGGGCTACACTCCTCTCCAGGAGTGAAATTTACATCTTCGACTATGTCCAGTTGCCCCTCGGCAGATGCCCCGTGGTCCAATACAAGGGCTTTTTAGTTTTTCATTATTGACTCTACTCTTGAACTCTTATTTAAGATTAGATCCTGGTTTAGCCTTGCGAAGGAACGCGATCCGGCCTCCATAGACACACTGGTCTTCTCCGTAAGAACAAAGCGTGCACTGACTTAGCCAGAGCAAATTTCACGCATTATTTATGCCCGCAGACGATCAAGGGTGAGGTAGAGCCCCGATGGTCATTACGGGTATCAACATTCCACAAAACTGGTAGGAGAATCGGGCATTATTGTGATTAGTGGACTCTGACTCGTTAACCCCGCCATCGCTTTTACTCTTGATGGCGGGTAAAGCGTAACTTCTTCACAACTGATTTCACCACCTCGGAGTTGCATGCGCAAGATGGCCTTTGAGAAATTCGTGTACATTATTTGTCTCGAGATAGAGACGGGTGTGCCTTTCGAGTAAAATCTCCCCCAGACCCCATCAAAGAAAGAGAAGGCCAACGGGGTTGTGACTGCGAGCTCCCGTAGAGGACCCCGAATCTCTCTGCACTTCTCTTCAACGAAACGGAATGGAGAGCACCATCGTCGAGGTCGGGTCCTGGACTACTAGAGGGTGTGTATGGCTGTATATGGTGATCGGATTCACGGCTTTTAACTCTGGGACGGATGCCCCGGCTCTCCGACCAAACTACCAATCGGACTGCCTTGTAGGTTTGGGATTTCTAGCTTCACTGGGGTCGCGAGAACACCAATTGGTTCAGAATTGTTCATTTACTACTATTGCTCGCATGCCGTAAGGTGTAGGTCCAGACGATGCTCGATGTCGTCGCGGCGAGGCCAGGCGAGGCGGGGGGTTTGGGCGGCTATAGGGTGGCCCATACCATATAGAAAACTGGATGAAAAAAGAGTTTGGCAGCAACGTGTGATAAATACTGTCGCGCCTTACTCGTGCAAATTTGGGGAATTCCCCCATAATGACAAAAATATAGATTTCCAACCATCACTGGCCTTGATACTCCTAATCACCATAAGTTACGAATGCGCTGGGAATGTTTTACTCGCCCACTTTCAAATCCCTTACTTAGATCCGACTGACGGAATCCGCCGAGAACGTCATAACAAGAGGGTGGATTTAGACTTTGTCGATGGGGGCCGATATCCCTACGTGTCCCAACGGGGAATCAAAGCCGTGTAGTTGGGTTCAACTCAGGCGGATCTCGACCATCTGTATCCGAGGATACCAATGAGCAAGGATCGCTCGATGTCTAGAGCTAGTTCCTAATACGCTTAAGTGAGAGCTACTGTGATCTCCGGGAAGTGTCCCCTCCTATCATGGTACTTTATAAGATTCTATATCTGAAAGAGATCTGATTTATCTCTTTTATCTTAATCTGGGATGTGATTCATTTTAAGGCTTCCGACAAGGTTATTTTTTAGATAATATCGATTTACTAAGGATAATACCAATATCTTATCCTTAACATCTTCAATATCTATTCTTAATTAGGTGATCTTCGACATTCATCCCTTAATTAGTGATCTAACTTATTATCTTTTAATCCGACTAGGTCGTATTCGAGCCCTAGGGCTGCCCACCTACTACGTATAATTATTATCATCCAAATATCATGACGATATTATGATTATTATATATTGCCCAAGTAATTGATAAAGAAATCGATTCCCGATCTCAAATCTTTCAAATTGAAGTAAATGCTATTCTTATTAAATAAACATGCAATTTTTTTTCCGCAGCTGACCTAGCTTTTTATAGCAATGTATTATGTATTATATAGTTTTTGTATCCATTCATAGTAAATATTAATATGTATTTATAATATAATCTATAATCTATAATATGAGTTTAATTTATATACACCGACAATGTAAATATTTTACACGACAATCAATCAGAAATCATGAATTGATGATGGTAGTTAAGATAAGAATCAAACATTTGTAATAGAAATCATAGGTCGATGTGGTGGCAAATTATGGTTAGATGGATTTTTATTCGGATTTATAATGGGATTGCTTAACAAATCCATCAATCCATTTAACTACTAAAAATATATTGTAAAGAATCAAATCCATCCATGATCCATTTAATTAAAACCATCCAATCCATCCATTAACAATTTTTTATGGACCACAAAATTATTTTCAATAATAAATATTTTTTTAGTATTACAAAATAATCCCACCATCCATCCACAAAAAATATTATTGCAAATTAAATAAATTTATAATTTTTAAAATACTTCTCTCTCTCTCTCCTTGTCCCTTTCCATCCTAGGAATTAAGGTGATTTTTTTAATTTATTATTGCTGGTATTTTTGTACTACATAATTTTTTAAAATACGTTATCATTGATTTAAGTTATTAGATCTATTATTATTATATGCTTCACAAAACAATAAGTATCATCTTCTATGATCGAAGTATTATCGTGTCTTGATCTGGAACATTTCTTCCAGGCTCGCCATACCGCCACTCATCCTCTTCGGGCTACTTCTCTACCTGACGTGTCCACCGTACGGACAGCTTACCATTTCGCATCTTATCTTCCTCTCTCCTCAACGTCGTACATCCGTCTCGCGCTTCGCCACTGACCTCCTGGGCTGCCCTCCGCCATCCATCCTGGTGCAACCTGCCATAACGCTCGTCACTCGATGACGTGATTCGGCTACGGGCTGTCACCTGGGCCGATGCCGACCGTTCAGCCAGTGACTGACCTCCATTCTTCAAACTCACCCGTGCTCGGTTCCACTCAGGTGATCCTCTTTAGACGGGCGGGAAAACACACATCCACGGAGACCACTAACTTGGAGAGACAGTATCCTGGGATCCACTTTGTTTTGTTTTCCCCGGGATACAAAACTCATCCACTAATTTTTTGCGTTTGGTCCAAGGGATTTTAAAAACGCTGGATGGATCATAAAATCATCTATTTAGATAATCAATTCTAATCCAGTCCATTTAATCTATATTTTTAAAATGGATGGATTGATGGATTTTTATAATGGCTGATGGATAATGGATCCATGGATAATTTAAGTTACTTTAAATCGGGACAAGAAAATACTTTTTTACACCATCAGATAACAATTAAAATCATAATAATATACAAACCAAATGCTTCAATAACTCATACACAAATTTATACACATGTCGTACCATACTGTCGCTTTCAGGAATCATGACATGTCATTCTCTCAATGAACTTGATCATCCAAAATCCAAAGCTTCTTCGATTTAATGAGTTAAAGTTAATTTTATAATCTATATATCTATATCTATATCTATATTCATATTCTATATATTATACATTTGGAATATACCGTGGTGGCAATTTCCATGTCACCTCTACTCTTTTAAATTTTCATAATGCGGTACAACCACAAGTCTTTCCTCCCTTGGCTTATGTCGCACTTGATTGATTTTCGGACAAAATTATAGATGGCTAGGAATTAGAGGTATTGTAAAAATTATCCTATATCTATATCTAAGGTATCTATCTATATCTATAATTACTTGTAACTATCTCGAAGTGGCAACCTCCATGTGTCACTCATATGAGCCTTCACTCTTCTCAAATTTTCACGGGCATAACCCACACGCCTTCCTTCCTTTTGCTGTCGCCCGTGGATTTCCATACTGGGAGAGTATATTTATATTCATTATACATTTCTGAATATCCTCAAAGCGGCAACCTCCATGTATCACCATAGGAGTTTCTTACCTTCCAAATTTTCATACGTGTCATAACCACGTCTTCCCCTCCCTTTTTTACTACGTGTCGCTGTTCCCTTGATTTTCGACAAATTATAGTAATAGCTAGAATTAGAGGTATAGAAAAATTTCCAGAATCAATGAAATGTGAAAATTATAAAATCTATCAATTAATACCGTAATTCTTCCAATAAATGAAATTTATGGAATTAGTTTTTGTTGGGTGGGAAAAATTCAAAATTCATAATAAATAAACGAATTTAAAACTAATAATAAATCAAATCGAACTTAAAAAGGAAATAATTCAAGATATAAATAAAAGTGTTGAGAACTTAAATGCACTCAATTACATTAACCAATATAATACAAACAAGTCGTACCACATTAACATGATTGACCATTTTATTTATCATTATATCAATAATTTTTTGGGTGAAATCGGGCATCCTTTTTTTGTGGGAAGATAGTTCAGAACGGGGGAAGAAAAAGTCACTCCAATGCTTCACCTTTTGGAGCCTATATTCTTTTTCTATATTGTTTTGTCTATTTTTATTATGCTAATTTAATGAAAGGAATTGAATATACTTTTCTTTAATTTTTTATTTATCATAAGGCTTCTTTTTGAATGCTTGAATTGTAAATGCAGGGGTTATTTGATTTGCAAGTTAATGGACTTTGTAATATCCTCTTCCCAAGGATATTTAGTCATTTCATTATGATTGTGATCACCGCATGATTTAATTCTTACATCTCACGAGTATGTAGAAATGCATATGAATTGTGGCCTTCGTATTATTTTTAGTTTGAGTAAAAAATCTTATTGATTTTTATAAAGCGATAATTATTTGTAATTGATAATTATAAAATGGTATTTTATAATTTAGCATCAAATAATATTTATCTTTAGGCTAAGAAGCATTCTAGTGAGAAAATATAATTATTTTGAGGGTTTGTAAGGGTAAAATTTATTGATGAAACTACACTAATTTTAATATAACACATTTCATTAAAAGCTGATTTTCTTAAATTTCTAGTCGCGCCCCTATTTTACTGCACATCCCCTCTCTTTTATTTAAACCACGAATTCCCCTCCCATACTCACTTATTCAGTTTTAAAAACCTAAAACTCTTCTTCCTCTTCTCTCAAAGAAGCCTCACCACCACCATCACCTTCATTCCACCAAAACCACCACAAACAACCACAATCTACATCATTCTCCTCCTCATTTCAGTTCCTAGTAAAAATACCACCACGCTCCTCTTAAACCAAACCAAAATTCGAGCATTCAAACCTCCCCTTCTTCACCTTCAAAATGGGTCATGGAAGGATTTAGGTTTAGATGAAAGTTCTTCCTTTTCTAGCTACAAAGTGAGCTAATTAAGGAGATAAGAAGCTATTGTTCTCACCATTCCAAGGACTAGGAAGCAAGTGAAGAAATTGATAAATTGATAATTGGGAGAATTTCTTTAAGATCAAGAGAGATAGAGAAAATCACCAAGTCTTCATTTTCTAGCTTCAACGAGTGAGTTCCTTAGTTTTATTGCTTAGTAACCATAAATCCAAGCTTAGGAGTTGTTGATATTTGCTCTAAATTGGTTGATTTTTCTATTTGCATGTTGACCATGATAAGATTGAACATTGAAATGAATTTCAAGCATGTGAACTGTTTGTGAAATGTCCTAGATGATGTTGCTGTCCATAAACCCCGTTTTGACATAGGTTCAGTGTTCTGCTTATAATTATTTATGTAGGGCTCTGTTGCTAATGATTCTTGTTTTGTTAGAAACTAGACTGATTTTCTACAGTTTAGGCACTAAGTTTCCTGTTTTTCATTGAGTATTGATAAAGAAAAACCTGGTACAAGTTAGAGTAAAGTTGCTGTCCTGTTTTCGAAGACTGTAGCTTATTGGTTAAAAACTGTACTTTTGGAAAGTTTTATCCCAAAAATAAAATTATATTTATAAACTATACTTGTTTATATTTTCATAGAGGGTCTTTGTTTTAAATACGACTTCTTTTGGTATTTTAATAAAATTATAGAAGTTGTCTGAAAACCGCAGAAATTCAGCATATGTTACCGATGCATTATTCCTTGTTAAATGCTTGATTGAGGTCTGCTTGACTGATTTAGAGTGCTTCTGCAGTATAATGATGTATAAAAGTAAACCATCGCTTGGCATCCAATAATGATAACCATCCTATATCCGTTATGATTCAGTTTAGAATGGTTATCAGGACATTTCAAATGTCAAGTACAAGTCCTTTCAGTTTGAAGGCGAGTATGAGAGTCCTTCCCATTTTGGAAGGCAATCACAAAAGTTCTTTCAGTTTGGAAGGCAATTATAGAGTCCTTTCAGTTTTGGAAGGCAAGGTAAGTGCAAAGCAAGTGGGACGCCGCTTGTGGTCATAGATGTATGTCCCGCCTTACAAGATAGTGCTAGTTCCTCTTAAGTGCCTCGTGCGTGGGGAACATGGATGTTTTTCACTCGACAAAAAAAACCAAAGGGATGTCCAAGTTTGTGAAGTTTACCCTCGTGTATGTATGCCTATATTTAGGTTCTTTTTCATCAAATAATTTAGCTCAGTAAGGACCCTAAAAAAGAGTCAGTGATGAAATGGTGAGTTATAAGAGAATAATTCCATAGTAGTATAGATTTTTACTAGTCTTACTCTAGCTTGCATTAGTCCATGGAGTGTACACCTGGTTAAATAGTTGAGGTGAGTAGGCTATGAAAAACTCTACCACTACATTAGGTTAATTATAATACGTGTGCATATATTGTATTTCAATGAGGACGATCAAACAGAATATATATATATATATATATATATATATATATATATATATATATATATATATATATATATATATATATATATTGATTACTCACATGTTTTGCTTGAGCGAGAACTCATTGAGATTTATTCTCACTAGGCTCCTTTTGTTTCAAATACTCGGTACATATTGGAAATTGATAAGCAAGTTCTGAAGATTGCTTGACAGTCACCAAATAGTGTCCCAAGATATGTTAGTTTTCACAGCCGGATCAGAGTGGGAGTTTATTATGAGTCAATGTTTATATAAGCTTGAATTGTTGTTTAGGAGCTAAATACTTATTTGTATAAAATTAATTTCAATTATATGTTCAATTCGTACAAAATCTTGTAATGATGTCACTCTTAGTTTCAAAATTTTCTATGTTCAACTATTATTTCATGTGCTATAATCAAGTTTATATATATATTTACTTAGTAGTATCGTGATGGAAGTAGGGATGCTGCGGACTTGATGGGTGTTACTATTTGTTTTAGGAGATTTTAACCTTGGTATAATAATTAACATACTAATGACAAAAACTTCACCTTCAATTTGTCTATTGATTCGTCTCATTTCATTATTTCTTAGACATGATTGTATCATTGCCATGAAATATATGCACCAAGGATCAGTGTTTGGTTGGATGTACATGCATAAGCCTCGGCTAGACAACAACAATTGTAGGAATAAATTCTCACCTTCTTCTACATTATGACTAAGGAGATTCATACACAAAGGTAGCACGGGCAATCAAAGTTTAAGGAGGTATTGGTGTTGAACCAAAATGGTTTCGGACTAAATAATCTCTTAAGTTTTGATGTTAACAAATAGGTTAAATTTGTATGGCAAAGTATTGTCAAAGATCTAACTCGTTTATTATAAGAATGCAGGGACTGCTTGATTTATAACAGTCATAGGAAATTAAAATAAAGTATGGAATCTATCAGATTCTATTTTGATCCTCTAGACGAGTCTACAACTCTTGGTAAAATTATGAGTCTATTATCTTTATGATAGATGGGATCTTAATATTAACTGAGGTAGACGAGTTACTAAGTCTAAGGAAAAATCAAGTAGACGAGACATTGAAATATAACAAGTCCAAAGACTTGATAGACGAGTAGTCTCACTAGACGCCACGTCAGTAGACGAGCTCTTAAGTATAGCACGTCCAACTCTTGGAACTATACTAAATGTCTGTAGACGCATTATCAGTAGACGAGCCCGTCTCACTGATAAGTTAAT
>JAUPTC010001982.1:0-18000 GCA_030762895.1 Sophora flavescens | reverse complement strand
AAACTGAAACTGAATGTGTCCCTTGTATTAACATTCCAATAGGACTACAATATATAATAGATGGGGGAACCTGATTCCTAGAGCATTAATTATCTATGCTAAGTCCTAGGAGAATAGATGCAATGAAACTAAGAATACAATGGATGAGAATCCACCGCCCACACCGTTCAACCGTCCAAGCTTAATATAACATTAATCCTAATCTAATTTCAATAAGAATATTAATTATAAGCAATTTCCAATAATCTTCTAGCATCAAGTTTAGGCAGTGAGCAGCACATGGAGTCCAAAACATGTTTGGTCTCTTGGCTTGCAATAGTTTACCTAAGAGTCAAGTCAATAAAATTAAATGAGTGCCAAACTAACAATAATTGATGACATTTGTGCATGAAGTGAACAACATTTCTTACCAGCCAATACATTGTTACTTCCGTTGTCACTCACTAGTTGCACAACATTGCTTTCTCCAATCTCTTCGACAAAATTGTCCAGCAGCTGAGTATGATGATCAGCAGGGGATGGGAGTTGCAACAAACAACATATGACAAAGCTGATGATGCATAGTTCTTATATTTTTTTTTTCTTTTCAATTTTAGTTCTCTGTGTTTATCTGATTATCTGCTTAGCACATTGTGCTTCATGATTTACTTTTTGATATCTTGTCTGGATACTAGATTGCTGGATTTTGTTTGTTGTTGGTTTCATTTTCAGTTGAATGTTGAAGTTATGGATTTTAGATAGAGAAGAAATTAATATAAGAAAAAGAATGAAGACTCTACTTGAAAATTGAAACTGAATATGTCCCTTGTATTAACATTCCAATAGGACTACAATATATAATAATTAGGGGAAGCTAATTCCTAGAGCATTAATTATCTATGCTAAGTCCTAGGAGAATAGATGCAATGAAACTAAGAATACAATAGATGAGAATCCACCTTCCACACCGTTCAACTGTCCAAGCTTAATATAACATTAATCCTAATCTAATTTCAATAAGAGTATTAATTATAAGCAATTTCCAATAATCTTCACATGGAGTCCAAAACATGTTTGGTCTCTTAGCTTGCAATAGTTTGCCTAAGAGTCAAGTCAATAAAATTAAATGAGTGCCAAACTAACAATAATTGATGACATTTGTACATGAAGTGAACAACATTTCTTACCAGCCAATACATAGTCACTTCCGTTGTCACTCACTAGTTGCACAACATTGCTTTCTCCAGTCTCTTCGACAAAACTGTCCAGCAGCTGAGTATGATGATCAGCGAGGGAGGGGAGCTGCAACAAACAACATATGACAAAGCTGATGATGCATAGTTCTTATATTTTTTTTTTTTTCAATTTTAGTTCTCTGTGTTTATCTGGATTATCTGCTTATCACATTGTGCCTCATGATTTACTTTTTGATATCTTGTCTGGATGCTAGATTGCTGGATTTTGTTTGTTGATGGTTTCATTTTCAGTTGAATGTTGAAGTTATGGATTCTAGATAGAGAAGAAATTAATATAAGAAAAAGAATGAAGACTCTACTTGAAAACTGAAACTGAATGTGTCCTTTGTATTAACATTCCAATAGGACTACAATATATAATAGATAGGGGAACCTGATTCCTAGAGCATTAATTATCTATGCTAAGTCCTAGGAGAATAGATGCAATGAAACTAAGAATACAATGGATGAGAATCCACCGCCCACACCGTTCAACCGTCCAAGCTTAATATAACATTAATCCTAATCTAATTTCAATAAGAATATTAATTATAAGCAATTTCCAATAATCTTCTAGCATCAAGTTTAGGCAGTGAGCAGCACATGGAGTCCAAAACATGTTTGGTCTCTTGGCTTGCAATAGTTTACCTAAGAGTCAAGTCAATAAAATTAAATGAGTGCCAAACTTACAATAATTGATGACATTTGTGCATGAAGTGAACAACATTTCTTACCAGCCAATACATTGTTACTTCCGTTGTCACTCACTAGCTGCACAACATTGCTTTCTCCAATCTCTTCGACAAAATTGTCCAGCAGCTGAGTATGATGATCAACAGGGGATGGGAGCTGCAACAAACAACATATGACAAAGCTGATGATGCATAGTACTTATTTTTTTTTTCTTTTCAATTTTAGTTCTCTGTGTTTATCTGATTATCTGCTTAGCACATTGTGCTTCATGATTTACTTTTTGATATCTTGTCTGGATACTAGATTGCTGGATTTTGTTTGTTGATGGTTTCATTTTCAGTTGAATGTTGAAGTTATGGATTTTAGATAGAGAAGAAATTAATATAAGAAAAAGAATGAAGACTCTACTTGAGACTGAAACTGAATATGTCCCTTGTATTAACATTCCAATGGGACTACAATATATAATAATTAGGGGAAGCTAATTCCTAGAGCATTAATTATCTATGCTAAGTCCTAGGAGAATAGATGCAATGAAACTAAGAATACAATAGATGAGAATCCACCGTCCACACCGTTCAACTGTCCAAGCTTAATATAACATTAATCCTAATCTAATTTCAATAAGAGTATTAATTATAAGCAATTTCCAATAATCTTCACATGGAGTCCAAAACATGTTTGGTCTCTTAGCTTGCAATAGTTTGCCTAAGAGTCAAGTCAATAAAATTAAATGAGTGCCAAACTAACAATAATTGATGACATTTGTGCATGAAGTGAACAACATTTCTTAACAGCCAATACATTGTTACTTCCGTTGTCACTCACTAGTTGCACAACATTGCTTTCTCCAATATCTTCCACAAAACTGTCCAGCAGCTGAGTATGATGATCAGCAGGGGAGGGGAGCTGCAACAAACAACTTATGACAAAGCTGATGATGCATAGTTCTTATATATTTTTTTTTCTTTTCAATTTTAGTTCTCTGTGTTTATCTGATTATCTGCTTATCACATTGTGCCTCATGATTTACTTTTTGAAATCTTGTCTGGATACTAGATTGCTGGATTTTGTTTGTTGATGGTTTCATTTTCAGTTGAATGTTGAAGTTATGGATTCTAGATAGAGAAGAAATTAATATACGAAAAAGAATGAAGACTCTACTTGAAAACTGAAACTGAATGTGTCCCTTGTATTAACATTCCAATAGGACTAAAATATAAAATAATTAGGGGAAGCTAATTCCTAGAGCATTAATTATATATGCTAAGTCCTAGGAGAATAGATGTAATGAAACTAAGAATACAATGGATGAGAATCCACCGCCCACACCGTTCAACCGTCCAAGCTTAATATAACATTAATCCTAATCTAATTTCAATAAGAATATTAATTATAAGCAATTTCCAATAATCTTCAGGCATCAAGTTTAGGCAGTGAACATCACATGGAGTCCAAAACATGTTTGGTCTCTTGGCTTGCAATAGTTTACCTAAGAGTCTAGTCAATAAAATTAAATGAGTGCCAAACTAACAATAATTGATGACATTTGTGCATGAAGTGAACAACATTTCTTACCAGCCAATACATTGTTACTTCCGTTGTCACTCACTAGTTGTACAACATTGCTTTCTCCAATCTCTTCGACAAAATTGTCCAGCAGCTGAGTATGATGATCAGCAGGGGATGGGAGCTGCAACAAACAACATATGACAAAGCTGATGATGCATAGTTCTTATATTTTTTTTTCTTTTCAATTTTAGTTCTCTGTGTTTATCTGATTATCTGCTATCACATTGTGCTTCATGATTTACTTTTTGATATCTTGTCTGGATACTAGATTGCTAGATTTTGTTTGTTGATGGTTTCATTTTCAGTTGAATGTTGAAGTTATGGATTTTAGATAGAGAAGAAATTAATATAAGAAAAAGAATGAAGACTCTACTTGAAAACTGAAACTGAATATGTCCCTTGTATTAACATTCCAATAGGACTACAATATAAAATAATTAGGGGAAGCTAATTCCTAGAGCATTAATTATCTATGCTAAGTCCTAGGAGAATAGATGTAATGAAACTAAGAATACAATGGATGAGAATTGATGAGCCTCTGCTTGACTGGTTTTATAACTAATAAAAACCTTGGCTTTGTGCTAATTTTATATCATTTTCACCCAAATTTGACTTGATTGTCCTTAAGCAGCATTTTGAGTCTGTAAAGTGTTTTTAAGTTAATTTAGCTAATTTAGAGTCGAATAAAGTACTTACTGTTATTTCTTGTTTGTAGGTAATAAAAAGGAATAATTCTGGAGTGTCTCGCCACGCGAAAGGGCATTCGCCTCGCGAACCAGAAGGTGACTGTTCCAGAAATTGCCAACCATTCTGTCTCGCGCAGCGAACACTTGACTCGCCTCGCGAGTAATCCAACCTTGGAAGACCAGAAGCCATCACGGCTTAACCATGTTAAAGGTCACGGGCGTTACAGTTTGGAATTTAAAGAGTTTCGCCTCGCGAAGATAAGCTCGCCTCGCGAGCTCGCCACTCACTGAAGACTGTTCGCATTATTCTCCTCGCGAATGGGTGCTCGCCTCACGAGTACGCTGATTCCAGATACTGTATATAAGTCAGTTTTAGACAGAACTGAAGAGTTTTCAGTTAGCTAGTTTTTGGCTAGCAGTTAGCCAGTGTTAGGCAGTAATAGTAGTTTTCAGTAGTTTATTTTCTTTTCTTTACTTTTGTGTTTAAGTCTGTAATGGAGAGCTAGTCTCCTAGATTGATCTACTGTGATTCGTTTCCATTACCACACTTAAGGTTTTGTGATTCCTGTTTTCATTTGCTTTTCTCTTTTCACTGTGATGTTATACATTCCTGTTTGTTATTTCAGGAGTGTATAATGTTGTGTTGATTCATTTCGGTGATGTTATGTTTCTATACTTAATCGCGTTTGTTATTTCGCGTGTGTTCGTTCATGTTCGTTTGTTCATGAGGGCTTAACCCCGTTTGTTATTTCGGGAATAGGGACATACATCCATAGTAGCGATTTCGTTTGTTATTTGTTGCTACAACCGGCAGGGGATTAGAATTTGCTTAGGGCTTGGATTTATATGAACCAATGATAGTGGGAAACCGAGAACAGTAGGTTAATCGTTCTTTAGCGTATTTGTTAGTCTCTTAACTGCCTGTTTTTATTGCTTTGTTTTCTTTATTTTATCTCAATCCAAAACCCCCCAAAACTGATTTTCTGTTAACAACAACAACAACCAAAGAGTCCTTGTGAGACGATACCCGAGTTGTCGCTTCCTTATCTACATTATTTTATAAACGCTCATTCTTTTTGGCGCGTGGCGACAGCGCGACCAAAAAATTGGAGCCATTGCCGGGGACTCTTGTTGTGTTATTAGCAGAAAATTTAAAAAAAAAAACTTTGCTGAATTAGTTTTGTCTGTTTGTCTGGTTGTGAATTTTAGTTTGCTCCATGGATAATCATATGCAAAATTATGTGCCTAATGTCTATTATGAGCAACCATGCATGTATTATCCTGATTTTAGTACACCACCACCATGCACAAATTATCCAAATTTTGTTGGAAGTTATGAGTTTAATAGTGATTTTGGTATGCTTGGAATGAATGATTATCCTAGCCAACAGGGTAGAGATCAAGGCAACCTGGATGAGTTAGCTTTTATGATACAACAAATGGCAGAGAACAATCAACGGCGGGCAGTAAGCCAGCAATATCAGCCTGACCCTACACTAGCCCAACTCAGTCTGGAAGAAATGATACAACAAATGGAAGAGAACAATCAACGGATGGCACAACAAAATCTTGAATTCCAACAGAGGATGGAGGCAAGTAATCTTGAATACCAGAGGGCAGAAGCTGAATCTCAGAAGTTGTCCATTCTAATTGATCAAATTGTCGCCAACTCGGCTGCACTGCTAACTCCACAGCCCCTTGAACAACTTACAGATCCACAAGTAGTTATTCCTGACAATACTTCTGATGATAATTTTGATAATGTTTCTGTTGATGAACTGTGTGTTGAATCCCCTGATTCTAATGCATGTGCTGATTGTACTGACACTGCTTTGTGTATAGAATGTTATGCAGGATTATTATTTTCAGGAAACATAGAAAATGAGGATCAGGAGGATCAGGAGGACATCTGCTTCACCGTGCTTGAGGATGATGAAGAACCTTTGGAAGTAGATGATTCAATTAAATCAAATGCATGTGTTGAGAGTGATGGGGTGGATGCATTGTGTGATGAATTCCCAGACATTCTAGCTTTTACTGATTCAGTTTATTGTGATATATGTACTGACTCTACTAACACTAACCTTTGTGTGGTGTGTGCTGAAATTTCTGCATGTATAGCAGGTGATAACTTTGTTAGTGCAGTGAATGAAGAAAATGCAGAAGCTGAAGCAGCACCAAGAACCTCGCCTAATCTGTTTGCCACCTCCCCCTGAGGAGCCACCAGTGATGGAGTTTAAGCCTTTGGATTTTGCACCATGGCCAGTCCAAGTGGTTGAACCCCAATTTTATTGGGAGGATTTTGTTGAGAAAACGGTCATCTTTGACCCAAGAGGGAGTGAGAAGTCCGCCGCACTCGGCGAGGTCACCGTAATTGTCAAGCACTCACTCCCATATCAAGGCTGCAAGTTATGGAAGCATGGAATGAACGCCCACCCTTTGGCTATCACTTGGGCCTTATGTTACAAGCAATGGGATCCTGGTGGAACCGTCCCTCAATGAGTTTTTTCTAAACCTTTTCCTTTTAATTATGCCTTACTTTATTTCTGTTTTTTTTTTAATAAAGCTCCTGAATAATTTGAGAAGCTCAGGATTTGTGTTGAGTCTTTTGTTGGCAAGTTTGATGGATTTTGATTGATTTTGCACAGATTGATTGCATGATTTATGTGATGATTCCCCCTAGGATTTGAAATTTTTTTGAAAAATGATACCCATGTGATTGAAAACTGAACTTTGAGATTTTGTTATGACGGCATGATTTATGATAAGTTTGGGGTAATAGGAAGCACACACTAGGGATAGAATCTCTGTCAAACAATTTGCATAAATGTCCAGGTGAGGATTTGAGCCTCCAACATGTTTTTAACTGTGAGAATCACTTTTAAGTTGCACTTTCCCGAATTTGCTTGAATCTCTTTTTGGTTTGCATGTTTATGTGTTTGCTTCAAATGATTTAGGCATTTTCTTTGTAAATAACTACTTAGCCTAAAATTGAACCAATTCCTAATGCATGTTCCTTAGTTAGCCCCATTGAGCCTGATTAGCCTGTTAATTCTTGAGAAAAGGAACTTGAGTGGAATTTCAATGTTTTGAAGTGTTTCATGCTCTCTTAGTTCCTAGGGCCTTCAGCCTAGTTCCTTGTATATATCCTACCCTTAGCCAGGCCCCATTACAACCCATAAAAGACCTTTTGATGTTTCATGCATGTTTTCTGTGGGAATCATTTGGAGATGAAAATCAAATTTATGGGAAGTGTTCTTGAAAAGTGAAATTGAGTGAAATGTTGATAGCCTGACACAAACTGAGCGAATGAGTGAAACACTAAATGCCCTTGGGAGGAAGGCAGTTGTTTGAATTTGGCGATCTCCCTCTTATGTGTAACTTGGATCCCTTGCTTAGATTAATGATTGTTTGAATGATGAAACTCTCAAATGTTTAGAATAAATGAATGTGGGGATTGCTTTGTTTGTAAGGGGGGACATTAAAGGAAAAACTATTTTGATATATTGCTTGAAATTTGTGCAAAGTTGATTGAATTCTTAAGCTTGCCATGTCTTAAGTCTTTTTGAGTTTTTAAGTTTTAGTTTGCTTGGGGACAAGCAAAGTTTAAGTTTGGGGTATTTTGATGAGCCTCTGGTTGACTGGTTTTATAACTGATAAAAACCTTGGCTTTGTTCTAATTTTATATCATTTTCACCCAAATTAGACTTGATTGTCCTTAAGCAGCATTGTGAGTCTGTAAAGTGTTTTTAGGTTAATTTAGCTAATTTAGAGTCGAATAAAGTACTTACTGTTATTTCTTGTTTGCAGGTAATAAAAAGGAATAATTCTGGAGTGTCTCGCCACGCGAAAGGGCATTCGCCTCGCGAACCAGAAGGTGACTGTTCCAGAAATTGCCAACCATTCTATC
Organism: Sophora flavescens; assembly: GCA_030762895.1. Taxonomy (NCBI): domain Eukaryota; kingdom Viridiplantae; phylum Streptophyta; class Magnoliopsida; order Fabales; family Fabaceae; genus Sophora; species Sophora flavescens. Next base: position 9,925 of record JAUPTC010001982.1, on the reverse strand, counting down.
TCGCCCCGCGAACACTTGACTCGCCTCGCGAGTAATCCAACCTTGGAAGACCAGAAGCCATCACGGCTTAACCATGTTAAAGGTCACGGGCGTTACAGTTTGGAATTTGAAGAGTTTCGCCTCGGGAAGATAAGCTCGCCTCGCGAGCTCGTCGCTCACTGAAGACTGTTCGCATTATTCGCATCGCGAATGTGTGCTCGCCTCGCGAGTACGCTGATTCCAGATACTGTATATAAGTCAGTTTTAGACAGAACTGAAGAGTTTTCAGTTAGCTAGTTTTTGGCTAGCAGTTAGCCAGTGTTAGGCAGTAATAGTAGTTTTCATTAGTTTCTTTTCTTTTCTTTACTTTTGTGTTTAAGTCTGTAATGGAGAGCTAGTCTCCTAGATTAATCTACTGTGATTGGTTTCCATTACCACACTTGAGGTTTTGTGATTCCTGTTTTCATTTGCTTTTCTCTTTTCAATGCGATGTTATACATTCCTGTTTGTTATTTCAGGAGTGGATAGTGTTGTGTTGATTCATTTCGGTGATGTTATGTTTCTATACTTAATCGCGTTTGTTATTTCGCGTGTGTTCGTTCATGTTCGTTTGTTCATGAGGGCTTAACCCCGTTTGTTATTTCGGGAATAGGGACATACATCCGTAGTAGCGATTTCGTTTGTTATTTGTTGCTACAACCGGGAGGGCATTAGAATTTGCTTAGGGCTTGGATTTATATGAACCAATGATAGTGGGAAACCGAGAACAGTAGGTTAATCGTTCTTTAGCGTATTTGTTAGTCTCTTAACTGCCTGTTTTTATTGCTTTGTTTTCTTTATTTTATCTCAATCCAAAACCCCCCAAAACTGATTTTCTGTTAACAACAACAACAACCAAAGAGTCCTTGTGAGACGATACCCGAGTTGTCACTTCCCTATCTACATTATATTGTAAATGCTCGTTCTTTTTGGCGCGTGGCGACAGCACGACCAGAATCCACCGTCCACACCGTTCAACTGTCCAAGCTTAATATAACATTAATCCTAATCTAATTTCAATAAGAGTATTAATTATAAGCAATTTCCAATAATCTTCACATGGAGTCCAAACCATGTTTGGTCTCTTAGCTTGCAATAGTTTGCCTAAGAGTCAAGTCAATAAAATTAAATGAGTGCCAACCTAACAATAATTGATGACATTTGTGCATGAAGTGAACAACATTTCTTACCAGCCAATACATAGTTACTTCCGTTGTCACTCACTAGTTGCACAACATTGCTTTCTCCAATCTCTTCGACAAAACTGTCCAACAGCTGAGTATGATGATCAGCAGGGGATGGGAGCTGCAACAAACAACATATGACAAAGCTGATGATGCATAGTTCTTATATTTTTTTTCTTTTCAATTTTAGTTCTGTGTTTATCTGATTATCTGCTTAGTACATTGTGCTTCATGATTTACTTTTTGATATCTTGTCTGGATGCTACATTGCTGGATTTTGTTTGTTGATGGTTTCATTTTCCGTTGAATGTTGAAGTTATGGATTTTAGTTAGAGAAGAAATTATTATAAGAAATAGAATGAAGACTTTACTTAAAAACTGAAACTGAATATGTCCCTTGTATTAACATTCCAATAGGACTACAATATATAATAGATAGGGGAACCTGATTCCTAGAGCATTAATTATCTATGCTAAGTCCTATGAGAATAGATGCAATGAAACTAAGAATACAATGGATGAGAATCCACCGTCCACACCGTTCAACCGTCCAAGCTTAATAGAACATTAATCCTAATCTAATTTCAATATGAGTATTAATTATAAGCAATTTCCAATAATCTTCTAGCATCAAGTTTAGGCAGTGAGCAGCACATGGAGTCCAAAACATGTTTGGTCTCTTGGCTTGCAATAGTTTACGTAAGAGTCAAGTCAATAAAATTTAATGAGTGCCAAACTAACAATAATTGATGACATTTGTGCATGAAGTGCACAACATTTCTTACCAGCCAATACATTGTTACATCCGTTGTCACTCACTAGTTGCACAACATTGCTTTCTCCAATCTCTTCGACAAAACTGTCCAGCAGCTGAGTATGATGATCAGCAGGGGAGGGGAGCTGCAACAAACAACATATGACAAAGCTGATGATGCATAGTTCTTATATATATTTTTTTCTTTTCAATTTTATTTCTCTTTGTTTATCTGATTATCTGCTTAGCACATTGTGCTTCATGATTTACTTTTTGATATCTTGTCTGGATGCTACATTGCTGGATTTTGTTTGTTGATGGTTTCATTTTCCGTTGAATGTTGAAGTTATGGATTTTAGTTAGAGAAGAAATTAATATAAGAAATAGAATGAATACTTTACTTAAAAACTGAAACTGAATATGTCCCTTGTATTAACATTCCAATAGGACTACAATATATAATAGATAGGGGAACCTGATTCCTAGAGCATTAATTATCTATGCTAAGTCCTATGAGAATAGATGCAATGAAACTAAGAATACAATGGATGAGAATCCACCGCCCACACCGTTCAACCGTCCAAGCTTAATATAACATTAATCCTAATCTAATTTCAATAAGAGTATTAATTATAAGCAATTTCCAATAATCTTCTAGCATCAAGTTTAGGCAGTGAGCAGCACATGGAGTCCAAAACATGTTTGGTCTCTTGGCTTGCAATAGTTTACGTAAGAGTCAAGTCAATAAAATTTAATGAGTGCCAAACTAACAATAATTTATGACATTTGTGCATGAAGTGAACAACATTTCTTACCAGCCAATACATTGTTACTTCCGTTGTCACTCACTAGTTGCACAACATTGCTTTCTCCAATCTCTTCGACAAAACTGTCCAGCATCTGAGTATGATGATCAGCAGGGGAGGGGAGCTGCAACAAACAACATATGACAAAGCTGATGATGCATAGTTCTTATATATTTTTTTTTTCAATTTTAGTTCTCTTTGTTTATCTGATTATCTGCTTAGCACATTGTGCTTCATGATTTACTTTTTGATATCTTGTCTGGATGCTAGATTGCTGGATTTTGTTTGTTGATGGTTTCATTTTCAGTTGAATGTTGAAGTTATTGATTTTAGATAGAGAAGAAATTAATATAAGAAAAAGAATGAAGACTCTACTTGAAAACTGAAACTGAATATGTCCCTTGTATTAACATTCCGATAGGACTACAATATATAATAGATAGGGGAACCTGATTCCTAGAGCATTAATTATCTATGCTAAGTCCTAGGAGAATAGATGCAATGAAACTAAGAATACAATGGATGAGAATCCACCGTCCACACCGTTCAACCGTCCAAGCTTAATATAACATTAATCCTAATCTAATTTCAATAAGAGTATTAATTATAAGCAATTTCCAATAATCTTCTAGCATCAAGTTTAGGCAGTGAGCAGCACATGGAGTCCAAAACATGTTTGGTCTCTTGGCTTGCAATAGTTTACCTAAGAGTCAAGTCAATAAAATTTAATGAGTGCCAAACTAACAATAATTGATGACATTTGTGCATGAAGTGAACAACATTTCTTACCAGCCAATACATAGTTACTTCCGTCGTCACTCACTAGTTGCACAACATTGCTTTCTCCAATCTCTTCGACAAAACTGTCCAGCAGCTGAGTATGATGATCAGCAGGGGAGGGGAGTTGCAACAAACAACATATGACAAAGCTGATGATGCATAGTTCTTATATATTTTTTTTTCTTTTCAATTTTAGTTCTCTTTGTTTATCTGATTATCTGCTTAGCACATTGTGCTTCATGATTTACTTTTTGATATCTTGTCTGGATGCTAGATTGCTGGATTTTGTTTGTTGATGGTTTCATTTTCAGTTGAATGTGGAAGTTATGGATTTTAGATAGAGAAGAAATTAATATAAGAAAAAGAATGAAGACTCTACTTGAAAACTGAAACTGAATATGTCCCTTGTATTAACATTCCAATAGGACTACAATATATAATATATAGGGGAACCTGATTCCTAGAGCATTAATTAGCTATGCTAAGTCCTAGGAGAATATATGCAATGAAACTAAGAATACAATGGATGAGAATCCACCGTCCACACCGTTCAACCGTCCAAAACATGTTTGGTCACTTGGCTTGCAATAGTTTACCTAAGAGTCAAGTCAATAAAATTTAATGTGTGTCAAACTAACAATAAGTGATGACATTTGTGCATGAAGTGAACACCATTTCTTACCAGTCAATACATTGTTACTTCCGTTGTCACTCACTAGTTGCACAACATTGCTTTCTCCAATCTCTTCGACAAAACTGTCCAGCAGCTGAGTATGATGATCAGCAGGGGAGGGGAGCTGCAACAAACAACATGTGACAAAGCTGATGATGAATAGTTCTTATATATTTTTTTTTCTTTTCAATTTTAGTTCTCTTTGTTTATCTGATTATCTGCTTAGCACATTGTGCTTCATGATTTACTTTTTGATATCTTGTCTGGATGCTACATTGCTGGATTTTGTTTGTTGATGGTTTCATTTTCCGTTGAATGTTGAAGTTATAGATTTTAGTTAGAGAAGAAATTAATATAAGAAATAGAATGAAGACTTTACTTAAAAACTGAAACTGAATATGTCCCTTGTATTAACATTCCAATAGGACTACAATATATAATAGATAGGGGAACCTGATTCCTAGAGCATTAATTATCTATGCTAAGTCCTATGAGAATAGATGCAATGTAACTAAGAATACAATGGATGAGAATCCACCGCCCACACCGTTCAACCGTCCAAGCTTAATATAACATTAATCCTAATCTAATTTCAATAAGAGTATTAATTATAAGCAATTTCCAATAATCTTCTAGCATCAAGTTTAGGCAGTGAGCAGCACATGGAGTCCAAAACATGTTTGGTCTCTTGGCTTGCAATAGTTTACGTAAGAGTCAAGTCAATAAAATTTAATGAGTGCCAAACTAACAATAATTTATGACATTTGTGCATGAAGTGAACAACATTTCTTACCAGCCAATACATTGTTACTTCCGTTGTCACTCACTAGTTGCACAACATTGCTTTCTCCAATCTCTTCGACAAAACTGTCCAGCATCTGAGTATGATGATCTGCAGGGGAGGGGAGTTGCAACAAACAACATATGACAAAGCTGATGATGCATAGTTCTTATATATTTTTTTTTCAATTTTAGTTCTCTTTGTTTATCTGATTATCTGCTTAGCACATTGTGCTTCATGATTTACTTTTTGATATCATGTCTGGATGCTAGATTGCTGGATTTTGTTTGTTGATGGTTTCATTTTCAGTTGAATGTTGAAGTTATTGATTTTAGATAGAGAAGAAATTAATATAAGAAAAAGAATGAAGACTCTACTTGAAAACTGAAACTGAATATGTCCCTTGTATTAACATTCCGATAGGACTACAATATATAATAGATAGGGGAACCTGATTCCTAGAGCATTAATTATCTATGCTAAGTCCTAGGAGAATAGATGCAATGAAACTAAGAATACAATGGATGAGAATCCACCGTCCACACCGTTCAACCGTCCAAGCTTAATATAACATTAATCCTAATCTAATTTCAATAAGAGTATTAATTATAAGCAATTTCCAATAATCTTCTAGCATCAAGTTTAGGCAGTGAGCAGCACATGGAGTCCAAAACATGTTTGGTCTCTTGGCTTGCAATAGTTTACCTAAGAGTCAAGTCAATAAAATTTAATGAGTGCCAAACTAACAATAATTGATGACATTTGTGCATGAAGTGAACAACATTTCTTACCAGCCAATACATAGTTACTTCCGTCGTCACTCACTAGTTGCACAACATTGCTTTCTCCAATCTCTTCGACAAAACTGTCCAGCAGCTGAGTATGATGATCAGGCAGGGAGGGGAGTTGCAACAAACAACATATGACAAAGCTGATGATGCATAGTTCTTATATATTTTTTTTCTTTTTCAATTTTAGTTCTCTTTGTTTATCTCGATTATCGCTTAGCACATTGTGCTTCATGATTTACTTTTTGATATCTTGTCCGGATGCTAGATTGCTGGATTTTGATTTTTGATGGTTTCATTATAAGTTTAAAGAGGAAGTTAAGGATTAAAGATAGATAAGAAATTAATATAAGAAAAAGAATGAAGACTCTACTTGAAAACTCGAAATCGAATATGTCCCTTGTATTAACATTCCAATAGGACTACAATATATAATATATAGGGGAACCTGATTCCTAGAGCATTAATTAGCTATGCTAAGTCCTAGGAGAATATATGCAATGAAACTAAGAATACAATGGATGAGAATCCACCGTCCACACCGTTCAACCGTCCAAAACATGTTTGGTCACTTGGCTTGCAATAGTTTACCTAAGAGTCAAGTCAATAAAATTTAATGTGTGTCAAACTAACAATAAGTGATGACATTTGTGCATGAAGTGAACACCATTTCTTACCAGTCAATACATTGTTACTTCCGTTGTCACTCACTAGTTGCACAACATTGCTTTCTCCAATCTCTTCGACAAAACTGTCCAAAGAATGAGTATGATGATCAGCAGGGGAGGGGAGCTGCAACAATCAACATGTGACAAAGCTGATGATGAATAGTTCTTATATATTTTTTTTTCTTTTCAATTTTAGTTCTCTTTGTTTATCTGATTATCTGCTTAGCACATTGTGCTTCATGATTTACTTTTTGATATCTTGTCTGGATGCTACATTGCTGGATTTTGTTTGTTGATGGTTTCATTTTCCGTTGAATGTTGAAGTTATGGATTTTAGTTAGAGAAGAAATTAATATAAGAAATAGAATGAAGACTTTACTTAAAAACTGAAACTGAATATGTCCCTTGTATTAACATTCCAATAGGACTACAATATATAATAGATAGAGGAACCTGATTCCTAGAGCATTAATTATCTATGCTAAGTCCTATGAGAATAGATGCAATGTAACTAAGAATACAATGGATGAGAATCCACCGCCCACACCGTTCAACCGTCCAAGCTTAATATAACATTAATCCTAATCTAATTTCAATAAGAGTATTAATTATAAGCAATTTCCAATAATCTTCTAGCATCAAGTTTAGGCAGTGAGCAGCACATGGAGTCCAAAACATGTTTGGTCTCTTGGCTTGCAATAGTTTACGTAAGAGTCAAGTCAATAAAATTTAATGAGTGCCAAACTAACAATAATTTATGACATTTGTGCATGAAGTGAACAACATTTCTTACCAGCCAATACATTGTTACTTCCGTTTGTCACTCACTAGTTGCACAACATTGCTTTCTCCAATCTCTTCGACAAAACTGTCCAAAGATCTGAGTATGATGATCTGCAGGGGAGGGGAGTTGCAACAAACAACATATGACAAAGCTGATGATGCATAGTTCTTATATATATTTTTTTCAATTTTAGTTCTCTTTGTTTATCTGATTATCTGCTTAGCACATTGTGCTTCATGATTTACTTTTTGATATCTTGTCTGGATGCTAGATTGCTGGATTTTGTTTGTTGATGGTTTCATTTTCAGTTGAATGTTGAAGTTATTGATTTTAGATAGAGAAGAAATTAATATAAGAAAAAGAATGAAGACTCTACTTGAAAACTGAAACTGAATATGTCCCTTGTATTAACATTCCGATAGGACTACAATATATAATAGATAGGGGAACCTAATTCCTAGAGCATTAATTATCTATGCTAAGTCCTAGGAGAATAGATGCAATGAAACTAAGAATACAATGGATGAGAATCCACCGTCCACACCGTTCAACCGTCCAAGCTTAATATAACATTAATCCTAATCTAATTTCAATAAGAGTATTAATTATAAGCAATTTCAAATAATCTTCTAGCATCAAGTTTAGGCAGTGAGCAGCACATGGAGTCCAAAACAAGTTTGGTCTCTTGGCTTGCAATAGTTTACCTAAGAGTCAAGTCAATAAAATTTAATGAGTGCCAAACTAACAATAATTGATGACATTTGTGCATGAAGTGAACAACATTTCTTACCAGCCAATACATAGTTACTTCCGTCGTCACTCACTAGTTGCACAACATTGCTTTCTCCAATCTCTTCGACAAAACTGTCCAGCAGCTGAGTATGATGATCAGCAGGGGAGGGGAGTTGCAACAAACAACATATGACAAAGCTGATGATGCATAGTTCTTATATTTTTTTTTCTTTTCAATTTTAGTTCTCTTTGTTTATCTGATTATCTGCTTAGCACATTGTGCTTCATGATTTACTTTTTGATATCTTGTCTGGATGCTAGATTGCTGGATTTTGTTTGTTGATGGTTTCATTTTCAATTGAATGTGGAAGTTATGGATTTTAGATAGAGAAGAAATTAATATAAGAAAAAGAATGAAGACTCTACTTGAAAACTGAAACTGAATATGTCCCTTGTATTAACATTCCAATAGGACTACAATATATAATATATAGGGGAACCTGATTCCTAGAGCATTAATTAGCTATGCTAAGTCCTAGGAAAATATATGCAATGAAACTAAGAATACAATGGATGAGAATCCACCGTCCACACCGTTCAACCGTCCAAAACATGTTTGGTCTCTTGGCTTGCAATAGTTTACCTAAGAGTCAAGTCAATAAAATTTAATGTGTGTCAAACTAACAATAAGTGATGACATTTGTGCATGAAGTGAACACCATTTCTTACCAGTCAATACATTGTTACTTCCGTTGTCACTCACTAGTTGCACAACATTGCTTTCTCCAATCTCTTCGACAAAACTGTCCAGCAGCTGAGTATGATGATCAGCAGGGGATGGGAGCTGCAACAAACAACATATGACAAAGCTGATGATGCATAGTTCTTATATATTTTTTTTTCTTTTCAATTTTAGTTCTCTTTGTATATCTGATTATCTGCTTAGCACATTGTGCTTCATGATTTATTTTTTGATATCTTGTCTGGATGCTAGATTGCTGGATTTTGTTTGTTGATTGTTTCATTTTCAGTTGAATGTTGAAGTTATTGATTTTAGATAGAGAAGAAATTAATATAAGAAAAAGAATGAAGACTCTACTTGAAAACTGAAACTGAATATGTCCCTTGTATTAACATTCCGATAGGACTACAATATATAATATATAGGGGAACCAAATTCCTAGAGCATTAATTATCTATGCTAAGTCCTAGGAGAATATATGCAATGAAACTAAGAATACAATGGATGAGAATCCACCGTCCACACCGTTCAACTGTCCAAGCTTAATATAACATTAATCCTAATCTAATTTCAATAAGAGTATTAATTATAAGCAATTTCCAATAATCTTCTAGCATCAAGTTTAGGCAGTGACCAGCACATGGAGTCCAAAACATGTTTGGTCTCTTGGCTTGCAATAGTTTACCTAAGAGTCAAGTCAATAAAATTTAATGAGTGCCAAACTAACAATAATTAATGACATTTGTGCATGAAGTGAACAACATTTCTTACCAGCCAATACATAGTTACTTCCGTTGTCACTCACTAGTTGCAAAACATTGCTTTCTCCAATCTCTTCGACAAAACTGTCCAGCAGCTGAGTATGATGATCAGCAGGGGAGGGGAGTTGCAACAAACAACATATGACAAAGCTGATGATGCATAGTTCTTATATTTTTTTTTTTCAATTTTAGTTCTGTGTTTATCTGATTATCTGCTTATCACATTGTGCCTCATGATTTACTTTTTGATATCTTGTCTGGATGCTAGATTGCTGGATTTTGTTTGTTGATGGTTTCATTTTCAGTTGAATGTTGAAGTTATTGATTTTAGATAGAGAAGAAATTAATATAAGAAAAAGAATGAAGACTCTACTTGAAAACTGAAACTGAATAAGTCCCTTGTATTAACATTCCGATAGGACTACAATATATAATATATAGGGGAACCTGATTC
>JAUPTC010001981.1:0-18000 GCA_030762895.1 Sophora flavescens | reverse complement strand
TCGCTTGTGTTTTCTCTCTCGGTCAGTTCTGAACACTCAGTGTAATGTATTATGTGAATTATCGTCTTGTTTGGTAGTGGAGAGTTGAGCTCAATAGGATGTGATCTTGTCTGATTGTATGCTGATAATTAATTTAATGTTTATGCATGTGTTTGTCAATATGTGTTGTTTGTTAGTGGAGAGCGGAGCTCAATAGGATATGATCTTGTCTGATTGTATGCTGATAATTTAATGTTTATGCATGTGTTTGTCAATATGTGTTGTTTGTTAGTGGAGAGCGGAGCTCAATAGGATGTGATCCTGTCCGAAAGGCGGGATGCTGGTTGTGTGCTGATAATTTAGAAATTATGCATGTGTTTGACAATTAACTGCTACTTGTTAGTGGAGAGCGGAGCTCAATAGGATGTTTGCTACAATATTTAATCTAAGTTTGTATTGATTTACGCTGCAATTTATATAAACTCAACAATGTTGCAATATTTATAGGTTAATGGTTTTATTTTGTTAGAGTTAATAATTAATTTACGAAAGCCTTAGTTTCCTATTTGAGATTCAATATTAATGAGCATGCGTAACTTATCAAGGTATGCATGCTCATTGTATTGAATCTTGAATTGTCCAAGTGGGACAGTTTGGGAAAAAACCTTTTTCACACTCGTACAATAGTCATTTCAATGTTCAAATGCCTTATATACTTGTTGAATCGGTCTGATGCATTTCCTTTTGTTCTCCTGGTGCATACTTGATCGCGGTGATTCTGACCGTGCTCGAGTCGTGTAACTTGGAGACCGATGGGAAATGCTGCCGAAATTTTGTCAAGTATAAGGTATTTAAATATGGGAATAACTATTAGTAGCCGAGTGTGACAAAGGTTTCTTCTCGAATGGGATAGGTCCATACCTTGTCATAAGAACGAGATTGATGGAGTTATTGGAATGCACCGTAATATATAAGTGTTATTGTAGGATTGGTCAGGCTATTTAATTGCCAGCAATGGATATTCCGGAGAATCGGAAATGGATGTATCGTAGGTTGGATCGGAATAAACGTCTTAGGGAAGAGTATAGAGTTGGAGTGGGTGAGTTTATAGAGTTTGTTGTTAGCCAGGAGAGATTTATACGGCTGGGCGGTGATCAATTGAGGTGTCCTTACAAAAGATGCAAGTGTCAATCTTTCAAAAGTGTGGATGGAGTTGTAGCCGATCTTTATGAGAAGGGTTTCATGCCTGATTACTATTGGTGGAGTAACCATGGTGAGACGTTGCCTGACTTAAACCCGATTGTGGCTGAAGGTTCGTACTATGGAAGTGGTGACGGGAGGGAAGAATTGAATCCATACGAGAAGATGATAATGGATCATGCTGGACCATCGGTTGGTGTTGTACTAGAAGAAGATGGGGGAGAAGATGGTGGAATGGGTTCCCAATACATAGAGGAGAATTCGAATCCCGAAGCTCAAAGATTCTATGATATGCTGAGTGCTGCACGATCTCTATTGTGGGAAGGATGTCAGGAGTACACGGAGTTGTCGATGTGCATGGAATGGTTGAGTATCAAATCTGACTACAATATGCAAGAAGGCTGTTTTAATCGCCTCACCAGTGGTCAGTGTCCAAGGCGTTGCCAGAAAGCAATCGGATGCCTACCAGTTTTTATCATGCTAAGAAGTCCGTGGAAAATTTGGGTCTGGGGTGTTTGAAAATTGATTGTTGCCCGAATGGGTGTATGTTGTACTATAAGGATGATTCAGCGGAAAGCATAACGTGTTGTCGATTTTGTGGTGCGGATCGGTATAAGACAACCACTAGGATGGGCATTGAGAAGAAGAGGTCGCGAAAAAAGATGTGGTACTTTCCACTCGTGCCAAGACTTACAAGATTGTACTCTTTGATGGCCACTGCAGCTCACATGAGGTGGCATAGTGAGCATGAGAGGGAGCAAGATATCTTGTGTCATCCATCTGATGGAGAAGCTTGGAAGCATTTTGATAGGGTTCATATGGCATTTTCGCAGGACCTCGCAATGTCCGATTGGGGTTATCTCCTGATGGATTTAATCCTTTTGGGCAGTCCGGAAAAGCATACTCTTGTTGGCCTAGTTATCCCGACTCAGTACAATCTTCCCCTGGGATGTGCATGAAGCGGGAGTTTATGTTCCTAACAGTCATAATTTCGGGTCCGTCTAATCCAAAAGGTAAGATTGATGTGTACTTGCAGCCACTGATAGATGAGTTGACAATGCTGTGGAATGATGGTGTGTTGACATATGACGTATCTTTGAGGCAGAATTTCATCATGAAAGCAACTTTAATGTGGACGATCAACGACTTTCCTGCTTATGGGATGATGTCGGGTTGGATGACCGCGGGGAAGCTTGGATGCCCAATATGTATGGAGCGATCGAAGGCATTCACGCTTAAAAACAGTCGAAAGATCTCATATTTTGATTGTCATCGTCAATTCCTTCCAGAAGATCATCCTTATAGGCGGAACAAGAATGCATTCAAGAAGCGTTGTGTGGAGAGAAAACCGCCTCCACCACGTTTGACTGGTCCTAATGTATGGCGCAGAGTACAGTACTTACCGCTCGTCCATAAAACCCAAGGAGAACATATTCCTTATTATGGCGTCAACCATAATTGGACAAAACAAAGTATATTTTGGAGGTTGCCGTATTGGAGGACGCAACTACTCCGTCACAACATTAATGTCATGCATACTGAGAGGAATGTGTTTTTGAATGTGTTTGACACTGTGATGGACATCAAGGGGAGGACAAAGGATACAAATAAAGCCCGATTAGACCTGGCTGACATTTGTAATCGGAAGGAGCTTGAGTTGCAAGACGATGGTCGTGGCAGACTTATCAAACCGAAGGCAAGTTATACACTAAGCAAAGCACAGAAATTGGCCGTCTGTAAGTGGGTTAAAGAACTAAAGTTACCAGATGGGTATGCTTCCAATCTGGGTAGATGTGTTGACATTAAGGAAGCAAAGTTACATGGAATGAAGAGTCATGATTGCCACGTGTTCATGCAACGGTTGCTTCCAATTGCATTCGACGCATTACCGAAGCAAATTTGGAACCCACTTGTTGAGCTTAGCCACTTTTTCAGGGAGCTTACATCGACAACACTAAATGTGAATCAATTAAAGGATATGGAAGTCAAGATACCCGTTTTGTTATGTAAGCTGGAGCAAATCTTCCCGCCGAGTTTCTTTGATTCCATGGAACACCGGCCAGTTCATCTACCTTACGAAGCAAGAGTTGGTGGCCCAGTCCAATACCGTTGGATGTATCCATTTGAGAGGTAAACAACATCAACTATTTTACTTAATACATATGAAATTCACGAACACGAGAGCATAGTTTAGCTTTCCCTAAAACTAGTAATTATTTGTATGTATCCCTCTGTAATAGGTTCCTGCACTCCCTTAAACACAAAGTCAAGAACAAGGCACGAGTGGAGGGTTCCATTTGTGAAGCATACTTAGTAGAGGAGACTTCCACTTTTGCCTCTTATTACTATCCAGACGAAGTTAACACGAGAAGGACAAGGATGCCTAGAAACGTTGATTCGGGCGAAGGATGTTCAACTAGTCCTCCTATATCAATATTCAACTATTTGGGCATATTTAGTGGCAAGTCAAAAGGATATTTCTTGGAGCAGCGTGACATTAATGCTGCTCATCTGTATATCCTTCAAAATTGTGAAGAGGTGGCGCCATATTTAGAGTAAGTTTCTACAACGTCTTTAATAAGTTCAATTGACATTTATTATTATTAATCGTCCTGCTGTTAATCTCCCATATGTAGGATGTACGGCAATTTTATAAGGGATCTCCAACCTGACATTTCAAACGATCGGAGTTGATCGATAAATTACTTCTCACTTTGCTACGTGGTTCAATAAATATGTAGGTTAAGCATCTTAATTTTTTGAAGCATACATTTTATCTCCTTAAATATATAGCATGTATAAGAATAATATAATATTTGATTGTTTAGGTACTAGATCCGAGAAAAACAATGTTCAAAATCCATTGTTGACAAATTTGGCATGGGGGCCTAACAGATGGGTTACATCATGGAATACTTATATTGTAAATGGATATAAATTTAACACAAAAACAAGGAATGAAGGAATGCAGACGTGTAACTATGGTGTTTGTGTGCGAGCCACTGATGGCAATGTAGAGGATGATTTCTATGGGGTTCTAACTGACATCCTTGAACTCGATTATACCGGTTTCCCCGTGATGAAATTAGTTATCTTCAAGTGTGATTGGTTTGATCCTACTCTTGACATAGGGACAAAAATAGATAAAAATTATGGTATTGTTCTTGTTAGGCTGTCTCGAAGGTATAATAAGGCGTACGACCCATTCATTTTTTCACAACAGGCAAAGCAGGTTTATTACTCGCCATATCCCGAAGGACATCATGGCTGGTTGGGTGTTATTAAGATAAAGGCTCGCAGTATAATTACTGATAATGTAATCAACCATCCTGAAAAAGATGCTCCGTACCAAGATGATGAGTTTTCAAGACCCCACGTACCGTTGCAAATTACGCCGGACATTATTGTTAATTCTTTGGCGGACATTTCCGGAAATGGGGAAGAAGTTGAAAAAGAGTTAATGGATCAATCCGAGTTGGACGCATCTAGCGAAGGTACATTCCGATCAAGTGATACTGATGAGAGTGAGGGTGAATTTAGTGACGAAGATTCTACTTAGGTAATTTATTTATGTCATAATTCATTGTGTGAATGTCATTCTACTTATTAGGTAATTTATTTTTGTATTATTTACACTGTTGTGTAATCATATTTTCATTTTTTTCACTGATGGCAGATTCCTCCAGAGGTAGGGGTCGTCGTGGAGGTCGTGCTGCGAGAGTCCCTTCGCCGGCCGACCCACAGCCTTCAGATCGAGACCATCCTACCAGCACCTCTGTTGACGGGACACCTCAGGGTGATGGAGTTGCACCCCCCACCCATCCTCATGTGGTCGGGACACAGGCTGCACCCTCATCATCCACACCTACGACGATAGGACCATCATCATCATCGGGACAGGAGAGTCGTGGTCCATCCGACAGGAGGATTCTTCTTATCCCCAGGGGGGATAACGAGTATGCTAATTTAATTTTTTAATATATATAAAGTATCGTTAATTTCTATTTACTTGTTTTTAAAATTTAATTATAACATTTATTAATGCTCTAATTTTGCTGCAGCTTTCTGCCCGCGAAGGGCCCTTCTGATTCGATATCGAAGATCCTTCGACGCAAGTTTGATGGTCCATGGCCTACATGGAAGGCCATCCCACTGGGCCATAGGGATCTGTTGTTTCTAGAGTTTAAGGTAACAATTTATTAAGTTTTTTAAATTAAATTTACATTATATATATGTACACACGAATTTCCTAACAACTGTAAGTTGCAGAAAGAGTATAGGTGGGACTTAGCTTTAGAGGCTCTCGTCAGGGACATATTTGAGCATAAAGGCTCACCGGTCATGAAGAATCTGATGAACAAGCTGAGGAAGGGGCAGAATAAGGGGAGGTGGGTGGATCCTGAGATCAAGAGGCAGCTGGACCAGTACTGGGCTACTGAGAAGTTCCAGGAGATCCAGGCCACAGCTCGGTGTAATCGAGCTTCTGATGGTGGCGCGTGTGCTTGGACCGGTGGGTCTAAATCAGCCGCCGCCCACTACGACGAGCTGGTAATACATTAAAATTTTGACTTAATATACTATTTAATTAATTAGTTTTCATTTTTAATTATTCTTATGAATTTAATATTATATTATTATGTGCAGAAAGCACAGAAACAGCGGGCCCCGACTGCTATGGAGTTGGTGGAGAGGACGAAGAAGTTGAAGTTGGGGACATGGGTCAACGACAAGGCCCGTAACTATGCTGTAAGCAAAAAAATAATTTAGTGTTTACTTGTAATTTATTATAAATGATTTGTTAATATTGGATATAATTATTTTAACTAAATCTCTTCAACTATACTTTGTAGGCGGGCTTCAACGAGAAGAAGGACGATGCCATATCACGTGCCTCACAGTCACAAGATGAGGCTTTGACTGGTGATGGTTGCTCTCCTGTCTCCGTCGACGATAATGCCATTTATTTGGAGGTCGTCGGGGGCAGGAACAAGAAGGGGCACGTGTATGGCCTCGGACACCTGGGAGCCGAGTTCATCGCTTCATCGTCCGGCATGCCTGCTCCTTGCTGCGCCGATACCGTCCCTCAGGAGCAGTTCCACCAAATATAGGACACCATCACGCAGCTGAACGCGGAGCTTCGGGAGAAGAGCGAGAGAGCAGCAGATGGTGAACCAGATTGCACGATTGACTCGAGCACACCAAAGCTGATGCGGCGAGCATCGAGCGGGGCCGACATCATGGGCTGGTGTTGGAGCAGATGAGGATCCAGACTCCATTGCTCGGATGATGCTCGACGCGGTTGTGCCGCTGCTGCCGCTCCTCCGGTTCGCCGCCCGCTCACGTGATGTCATCTGCGCAGAGGACGATCAGCTAGCAGACGTCGGTGATACGGACGCTGAGGATGATTGGATTCCTCCATCTCCCCCTCATCATGACTGATTTTGTCTCTCCATATTTTTGACTTTAAACGATTCTTGTACGCCATTTTGGATTATTCTTTTTATATATATTTATTATTTTTTATGATTTTATATTTCATAAGTTATTTGGTGTGTTTTATTAGTAATTTTTCTAACGTTTAAAGAAAATCAGAAAAAAATTATTTTAAAAATTAAAATTAAAAAAATAATAATAATAACCAGTTTAGCGACCGAATTAGAAACCAATAATTCGGTCGCTAAACTTTATTTAACATTTACAAATGAGGTATAGCGACCGAAAATCCGTCGCTAATATAGGTTAACAGTAACCAAAATTAGCGACCGAACTAGCAACCGATTATCGGTCGCTAGAAATGGTTACCCCAAAAATGCGACCAACCTAATAGCGACCGATTATTATTATGTAGCGACCGAATTTAAGGTCGCTAATTAGCGACCGAAATAATAATTCGGTCGCTAAAACCTTAGCGACCAGGTATTCAGCAACCACCATAAATCGGTCTCTGATTCGGTCGCTAAAACAAATAGCGACCGATTTACATGGTTTAGCGACCGAAAATTACGGTCGCTAAACAATTGTTTTTTTGTAGTGTTAATGGAACTACAAGTTTGTCCCTATGTATTTTTACCATTTTGTCCCCAAGGCAATTTTTTATGGACAAAACTGCCCCTCACTCCCTTAATTTCGTGCAGCCTCCCGACATCCACAGTTAGTCATTTTCTAACTTCATCTTCATCATCTCACATTTTCTCTCAAAAAGCTAAGTACACCATAGTTGAGTTTGTGAAGAAAGTGCTTGATTCCTTGCCCATTTTTCAATTCCAAGAGGTATACCATACTCTACTCACTCAATCATGATCATGTTCTTCAATTATTTTCATGATTTAATGCCTTGTTCATTATTTTCAATTCCTAGATCTAGAAACTTTGAAATTGTCTAGAAAATCATAGAAAAATCCTAAAAATATGAAATCAAGTTATATGAGTTAGTTATCATCTCTACTATCATAATCCAAGAGTTTGTTGCAAACAAAATTTTCCTCCCTATTTTTCTAGTGTTGGCCGAACCTATGCTCTAGGGAGCTAGGATGAACTTTGTTTCAATTTTTGGAAAGTAACACTTGATTTGATCTCTCTAGTACTTCTACTTGTTAAATCCAAGAGGTTGATGAATTATAAAATCCCTAGCCTGTTTTCTATGTGAAGGCCGAATCCATGTTCTTGAGGACTTGGAGGATTTTGCTTTGGTATTTAACTTATGGTCATTGTTCTTAACTCTATACTACTCTAAGGTCATGGACCTAAGAGTATGTGAAATTTTGAGATCCCTAGCTAATTTTGATTTCAATCTTTGTATGTTAATCTTTGTTTTAGGGTTTAAGTGATCAAGGATCACTAATTCAAAGAGCTTAAGATTTTTAGAAATTTTGAGCCATAATTTGTGTCATGACCGAAAGTCTTAAATTTTGTGGTTAAAATGGTTTTGATTCAATTTTGTTAAGTAAGATTTGTTTATGTCTTAATCTTGCTTAAGGATCCTTAATCCAAAAGCTTGCAAAATTTTATCATGTCTAGCCAACTTAAAAACCTCATGGCCGAACCTAGCATATAGGAGCAAAGGCATGTTTAGTGCTTGATTGATAATTATTTGTTGAAGGATAAATCTTAGTGGATTATCCTGAGTTGTGCGGAGGAAACCGGATTCGAATTGGAAATCCGTTCATGAAACCAAAGCTTGAATCTTCAAGAGGTAAGGGGAGCTTACCTGAGGGATTTTGTTTAGATAACCACACGTTATCTGGGTGTTATCTATAACTTATCTATTATGAATTTATATGGCATTTAGTTGTTTACTATTTAATTTACTATATGCTTTGGATGTGATCATAATTGTGATGCATGCAAAAATTGTGATGTATGCTATACTGTGTTGTGGTGAAATTATCTGTTGTTGAGTGTTGGATTGTGCAACCTGACATTGGTCAGTGTTTAATTAATTCCGAGGATAAAAGCTTAATAAGCTTATATATTCAATCAAAGAAGTGATGGTGAAAATTGGTGTAAAAGTGGAAAAGTAATCTTTTAATGATTTTTGGGTGGAACCGTGAAAATTTTTCACAAGCGTTAGTTTTCTCAAAATAAATTCATCAATAATATAAAACATCATTTAGAGTAATTATGTTACCAAAATAAAGTAAGATTGAATTTGGATTAATTATTTCCGACAGAAAAGTCATATTTGATTTATAAAGGGATTTTATAGAAAAACGTTTAAGAAACACATATTGTTTTATTTTACATTCGTTTTGAAACGGTTTTCTTAAGAGTTGATATTCTTTTCTCCATGAGCAATATTTTCAAGTGTAAAATAATTTCTAAAAGAAATAGTTAATTTTTGACTTATAAAGTTTTTAATGCTAAACAATGAGTAAATCGGAAAAATAATTTACGGAAATGTTTTGAAAATAATCTTTTATTCTTGGACAATAATAAATTGTAAATGAGTTATTTTTCAAGAAATTGATGTTTTTCGGATAAAAAATTTCAAGAGGAAAAAGAGAGTTTGAGAAAAGTAAATTTCACTGTGATTTAACATTTTATAAATGGTTTTCAAGATAAAGGATTTTCTGTAAATGAACTTTATCTAAAAGAAGTTATGTACCTTGTGTCCTATATGTCACGGGTTAAAGTCCTTGCTGGGATAGTTAATTTTTGGAGATATCGGTATGTCACGGGTTAGAGTCCTTGTTGGCATATCCGATTGTGGTGATTCCAAAGTGTCACGGGTTAGAGTCCCAATTGGCATATTGATGGCAGTGATTCCAATGTGTCACGGGTTAGAGTCCCAGTTGGCATATTGATGATGGTAATTCCAGTATGTCATGGGTTAGAGTCCTTGTTGGCATGTCTGATGATTGTGATTCCAATATGTCGTGGGTTAGAGTCCTTGTTGGCATATTGATGATGGGGGTTTAGTATGTTGCGGGTTAGAGTCCCTGTTGGCATACTTGGAGGTGATGATTGATATGTTGCGGGTTAGAGTCCCGATCAGCATATTTGTTTCATGTTGCGTGTTGGAGGAATTCTTGGACTGCGTGTCCAGTGTTGAAATATTATGTAATTTTTATTAATTGCGATGGTTTTCGGGTATGAAACCCTTTGACTAAATTAATATGTTGTCTGGATAAATTGTTATATATTGTGAATATCATGAATATGCTATTTTGTGTTTGTGAGTGGGGTGATATTTTCAAAGTCCATATATTGGTGTCTCACCCTTACAAATATATCAGGTTTCTTCTGGTATTGCTGTTGTACATTGGTACACTAGTGCAGATGGAGCTGAGAAGCTTCCCTAAGACTTTTGGGACTTAGTTTTAGATACTTGAAGAGGTATTTTGATTGTGGGAATGACAGGAGTCCTTCCGATAAATGTCTTGTAGAGTGACCAGCTTAGGAATCTTAGTTGGGTGGTGTGTGTACTAGGTCAGTAACTTTGGTGTTGTACTTTAATCTTAGGTTTAATTTTCTATTATGGAAATGGAAATGGAAACTTAATTATTAAAAGTTGTATGCCTTGGAGGCTTTATTATGAATGTAAATATCTCTTGGTTTGGTGATGTACAATGTGCATTTAATGTTTTAGCATATGTATCATATTTCTAAAGTATTTGGCAGAAGAAAAATTTTACACTCAAGTTTTCTGACTTACATAAAACAATTTTCCGAAAGAAACCAGCAAATATAATTTTAATTTATTTTCTGCAACGGGTTAACCATGTAATGACCCAAGGGGGTGTTACATAATACATATTCTTTCTGACAACTAAACCATTTCTCAAGGACCTACTAACACTTGTCACTCCAATTTCTCTAAATCCGCTGACCCAATCCTCAACCGTGTTTGCACTGCTTGCTCCAAACCCTGCCGATCCAAAATCGTTAGATCCCAACTTTCTATGAATTTTCTTTCCATATAAATGATATGATTCTATTTGATTATTTCTTGGTGTTACATGCATTCCCACAATTTAAGAAATGCAAAAACTTAGGTGCTATTTAGTAGGTGTTGTTTGTGCTGTTCACCAATTATAACATGCCATCTAGATTAAAATTTTCATTTAAATTTAAATTTAAATTGTTCATATTTTTTCTATTGGTTGGTTAACCCATGTGTTGAATTGTGATTAGAGAACAGTAAAAACTGTACATAAGCAATTGCACCTAAGTTTTGTCCTTAAGAAAACCCAAATGAGAAAACAACCAAAATAGTACCTCTATTTCAAATAAAGAAAAAGATAGAACACATGAAATACTAAAATAAAATTAAAAAATAGAAAGAAGGAGGCAGGAGAATGATAAACCATTCAAACAAAACTCAATGGCAATCAATTACAATTTCAAAAGAGATAAAAAAAAGGCAGACGTGCCTCAGAGTGGGAGGGGCGAAGAGGAGCATGGTAGAGAGTGTTGCCCACGGGTCACCACAGACAAATGCAGCATGGACAGCCATGTAGCAGCGTGTTGTACAAATTCAAAAGCTTCAACAAATGCTGGGGAAATGATTTGAATGGGGGAAGTATGGAGGAATATTAATGAAAAATAATGCTGATAAAGTTTAATACACATACATATGCACAGGTTTTCGTGTGAAGATTGAACTACTTAATCCTTGAGGTACAAATTGTTCAAGGCAATTTCTTCTTCCAGAGTCTGAGCATAAAATTAGCTAATTTCAATAAGAATGTAAACGGAAAAAGAAAAAAAAATCAATGATTTTATACAATCGTAATACTACAAAAATCCCTATGCTGAATTCTCCTTATTTATAAATTCTCAAACACCTCATGTTCATTTTTCAGAATCAATCGAAGAATCACAAACAAATAAGAATCAAATCTGATTTTCAAAATCAATCAGAATAATATAAATCAAGCATAAAAAAAATACCAGCAGTAGACTACATAGAACAAAGCAAATGCAGTAAAAAGAAAATAAATACATATTGAATATTGAAGACCAGAAAACTCAACTGCTTTGAAGCAACAACTTGAATCTTAAAGCTTCCAACCCTAATATAGGAACATGCATAAAAGCATAAATATATGGGTTGAAGGAGATGGAACCCAACCTGAAAAGAAAAAAGGTTATGAATTTTGGTAGCAATACAGATCTCAACCTATGGCAGTACTGCATCCAAAATCAGTTTCTGATATTGCAGTCACCATAAAACAAATCTAGAACAATATGGAAGAAAGCAGAAGCAAAAAACTAGAGTTAGCCATCATCATCCATTAAGTTGTACAATTTTGAAAAAAAAATTGGAAGATGACAAAACAGATGACAAAACCATTCAGCTTATGTTGTAGTAGTACCTTCATTTTGGTTAGTAATTTCAATGATAGCCTCTTCTACTATTGCCTCCAAAGTCTTATAAATGAACTCAATATGCCTGGTTCTCTTCACATGCAAATCACTCTCCTACATGATTAAATAGTGACATAATTGAGAATCCAAGATATACACATTACTTCAATTTTTCTTTTACAGATATGTCACAGGTTAGCTCAATTTTGAAAGGAATGCTGATTGTAAAGAACTTAACTCCAATAACCATAAAAAAATTGTTGTAAAAAATTGGTTTCAAGATAAGAAAGAATGTAGTTTGGAGGAAGCATGGAGTTTGAAAATAGTTTTGATCCTGTTCTTCTCACTTCTCCATAACTGGGAATTATCTCATAAGAGATACCAAGCTTTCAGAAGTGCTTTTCAAGAATAATCTAGAATTCGTGAGATAATAACATCATCATAAAATTATAAAACTATTCATAGGACATTAAGTAAAAGAAAATCACAGCTTTCAATTTTAATTTCTTCCTATAACCACCCTTTAAAAGTTGAGCATACCACATCTTTGGCAGATATTAATCATTTGGCTAATTTAATGTAAATCATTATCCTTTTAGGGAATCCACAAAAAGGAAGATTACAATTAAATTAAAAATTTAAATGTCAAATTCTCGAAACACTTCCAACAATAATCAATTCTCAGCAAATAAACCCCACAACAGTGCCAAAAGTTTTTTGCTTTTTAATTAGCTTCGAATTAATCACTCACATGGCACAAAAACCTAAAACATAAAGGTAATGGAGCTCAAACACAAATTCAAAAAAGGATTTGAATTTACAAGACTATTACAATTGAAGCATCTTCGATTGAGTGGACGCTTTATGAGACCCCTGATAGTTTTCTCGTTCTTCTCTTCTTATATTCTACTTCCGAATTTCGACGCCTCCCCATCAGAAACCCTAGAAGCTTCAATCTAAATCAAAGAGATTCCCAAGAAATAAATAGAGAGAGGTAACCTTCACTGATGACATGTTTACCCTTGGATGGAGTCATAAATTCGTTTTCCATCCTTCCGACAACAATTCACAAATAGCATCCAGCTTTTCTCATTGTTATCCAACAGCTTTCATGTTCTTCAATGTAAACCTCTAGCTTTGAACTGACAGGACTCACATTCTGCAATTCTGCAATCTGGAAACATAAAGAAACCACTATAAAAAAAATTAAAAAATGAAACGAAATGTCACATTAAAATTGGGGTCCTAGTCTTATCTTCGTGAAATTTTAATAACCAATTAATTGTATTATTTAATTTTGTATCATTTCAATTTATTAGAAAATAAAATCACATGTGTGAAATGAAATTCAAATTTAGAAATGGTTTTAATGCAGATATTTTGAAATTAATATTTAATTAAATTATTCCTCAAATCAGCTATATTGTTAATTAATTAATTAATTTAAAATTAATTATAGTTATCAGATGCGTATTATTACTCTTATTTGAATTCAGGTTTTTTTTCTTTCTAAAATCAAATAATATACCCAAATTTTATGAAACGCATTAAAAGAGGATGGCTGGCATCGGGTTTTTTTTTTACTTCCTTAAAAATGTTTAGAGAGGTTGATTGACAATTATGAAATTGGGGCATACATTTACGTACTCTTATTGTACCATTTTTATTATATTTAATTATTACAATATCAAATTGGTTTTTAAAGTTGTGATATTTATTTGTGTGGATTATATCATTTTATTGTTGTTGTTATTCATATCAATTCTCCCAAATTTATTGCCTCCATAATTCTACACGGTTTTAGTGATTTGATCTGAATAAAATCAATTTCAATCAATTGCTAATTATGACTCGATAAAATGATATTATTTGAAATTTTTAAATTATATTGATCGTGGTTTAATGTTGAAGCATGTAACTTTTGGTGGTAATTGTGTTTTAAAATTCCCTCATACATGGGATTTGTTAGCGAATATTCTGCCTTGCAATATTGTTACATTTATGACTGAATTCAAATTTATCATCTACCATTATGATATCAAATTATTGTTGTTACAATATAAAATTAAATTTACTCAGTTTTTCTTTCCAAGTATATTTAATAGTTGATTAATGGTGATTTGCATAATATGGTGGAATGTGAGAGGGACACGTGTGCATTGTTCCTGTAGAATGCATTAGAGAGTGACACGTGTAAAAATTACATAATTTAAAATCATCTAACATTGTCTTTTGTATATATTATAGATAACATGTTTTGCTATTGATTAATTGCATTTGAATATCTCAATTTTTATTGTAGTATTGACTTTCATAAATTTATTGAGAAATATTTAATAAGGAATTTTAGAATTACCTTATTTCAATTCAAAAATCTTTTAAAATGTTTTTGTTTCGAACTTAGAGAATCAGTCTTAAATGCATATTTGTATCGTTTGAATATCTTATCTTAATATATATATATATATATATATATATATATATATATATATATATATATATATATACTAGTGGAAAATATACATTAGACGGTAAAGGTTTACGTCAGTTAACCAAAAGCTAGACGTTAAAAAGGAGGCGGTGGCAGTTTTGTAAATATCAGGCTTCATTAATTCAATTTTAACATCAGTGGTTTTAAGGACTGACGTTAAAAGTGAAGAGACTTACTTATAACGTCAGTTCAATAAAGAACTGACGTTAAAAGTGAACAATTTAACGCCGATTCGATAAAGAACGACGTTATAAGTAAATCTCTTCACTTTTAACGTCGGTCCCTACATCAACAGACGTTAAAAGTTATTTTAATAATTTTTTTTATCTAGTATACGATTCCTTCCGCATTGCCTTCCTCAAAGTTTCAGTTTCACATGAATTGCTTTGATGTTTTGTGTTTCTGTTTTGAAAACTAAAATATATGTGCGAAGTATAAGTTGAATCAATAACCCAAACCGGATCTCATTCATGAAGTGTAATACAGACTGATCGATCGATACGAGAAGATTGAAAGGGTTTAAAATCCTATAAAAAGTTACATTGAAAGGGTTTAAAATCCTAAACATTAAAGCTACATCCCATCGTAGAGTTTTTATGAAATATGCCAAAGGGAAAACTATGTATACTCCGAAGACCTCAGAAAACTGGGGGGCATGAGAGAGCTCAAGAGAGAGGCAAAAACAGGTGCACCAGATCCGTTTCAAGCAAAGGCAGTGGTTCCAGAGACTTCCAAGACGACCTTGCCTGCCAAAACTGAGGTTTTGGAACTGTGACCCCCGAGCACCTGATTAGCCCTCCAGCAGCTGATTCTCCGGAAGGTGATAAGGTGAGCAACTCACATAATGTAATTTACTCAGACTTATCACCCATATAATGTAATTTACTCAAACTCAGAAGTTGTTTGACCATTAAGACAAAGACCTTTGAGTCTAGGAATAGGAAGAAAGAGTGATGAAGTTAATCTCCACGGCAGAGCCATATTGTGAAGCAGAAAATTAAAAGGATGGAAGGAAGCTATTTATAGGAGCAGGGGATGAAGTTACTAATTAAGCTATTCTGATTTTGTTGAAAACATACCTATAAACTTAATGCTCATTAAGAGGATTGAGTTACAAGGTGCATGGGTAAGTAGCACAGTACAGTCAAAGGAATGAATGTTTTTGCAGATATCTATACACTTTTAACGTCAGTTTTTTATACAACTGACGTTAAAAGTTTGATTTTTACTTCAGTTAAATAAATAACTGACGTAAATAATCCTATATATTATAAACGTGCAGAATGAATATTGGAAATAATGTAATTAATATACGGGAACTTGGCAGTCATCAATTAAGTTGACGTTAAAAATGAGGTGGTGGGTAAACTATTTGCGTCAGTTCTATAAATAACTGACGTAAATAATTATGAATTGGTTGTCATGTCCCTGTTGTCCCTCTTAACGCAGATCACTCCATATAGTACTGCAGTTTATTTCTAAACCTTTTTTTTATACAAGTTTATTTTTAATTTTTATTAATTAGCTTGAATTAGTAAACAAATTATTGTGCAAATTAAAATAAATAAACACTTAACATAAAACAAGTTATATGTATAATCAAATCGTATGACATTAATTGAAGCGATTCATAAGTTAAATTACATGATTAAAAGATAAAAAATTTCTGCAACATAGCCCTAAAATATAAAAAAGTTTCTGCATCAACATCATTTTCTTCTCAGTCCTGTCATCAGAAACTCCAATGGATGCATCACCTCCCTCACTTGAATTCCAAGATGCAAAGTAAATCCTCGATCACTAGCAACGAAAGCAAAGTGAAATGGATCTTTGCATCTTTCTTCTTCAGTGGAGTTCCTTGATGCATCATCTTGAATCCACAATCACTTGCTTCCAAAGCAAAGTGAAAGGGATGACGGGGATGAAATAAAGTGAGAGAATCACATTACGTGATTCACCCAACCTTAATATCCATGCAATGTAATTTACTCAAACTCAGAAGTTGTTTGACCATTAAGACAAAGACCTTTGAGTCTAGGAATAGGAAGAAAGAGTGATGAAGTTAATCTCCACGACAGAGCCATATTGTGAAGCATAAAATTAATTAAAAGGAGATGGAAGCTAGGAAGCTATTTATAGGAGCAAGTGGATGAAGTTACTAAGTTATTCTGATTTTCTTGAAAACTTATCTATAAACTTAATGCTCATTAAGAGGATTAGGTACAAAGGTGAATGGGTAAGTAGCACAGTAGTCAAGGGAATGAATGTTTCTGCAGAAACTAATAAACCTTTAACATCCGTTGTGTAATACAACTGACGTAAGAAGTTGTGAGTGTTTTTAACGTCAGTTTCTTAATACAACTTACGTTAAATATATGACATTTAACGCCGCTTATTACTAACAACCGACGTAATAAGTGTGAGAGTTTTTAACGCCGCTTTATTAATACAATCCGACATTAAATATATGATCTTCAACGTCAGTGTTTTACCAAAAACGACGTAAAAATGTTGTTTTATTTTAATTATAACGTTTACCCCCGCGCCTTCTCCACTTCTCTACGTCTTTTCTCTTTTCATCACGCTCAACCCTCACTCTCGCTCTCACTCCTGCCCTAATCGCGCGCTCATCTCCACCGCAACCACAGAGACGGCTTCTTCGACACCACCTAGAGGTACACTAAAAACCCCTAACTCTCTCTTACCCGCTCCTGCTTAGCAATAACTAGACATCTCTCTTTCCCCGGCCTTCCCGCGCACTAACTCTCCTTGTCCCTCTGCTCTCGGTAACCACATCGAACGTTGGCCACCACTCGAGCTTCCCCCCACCACCACGCGAGCGCCTATTTCTGTGAGTCTTTAATTAGGGCACATTTTTTTATTCACGGTTTTGAGTGCATGCATGTTGCTCTACTTGGTTTGAAACTCGTAGTCTCGATGAGTTGAAACTTGAAACTGTGAGTTTGAGTTGTTTGGAATGTCTCTATTTTTGGTTTTGAGTGTATGTTGAAACTGTAGTCTCGGTAGATGTAACTTTAAACCATGAGTTTGAGTTGTTTGGAATGTCTCAATTTTTGGTTTTGAGTGCTTGTTGCTCTGATGGTTGATCTGTAACGGCCGTGATGATCATCACGGCTAGGCCGTGATCGCTTCGCCTATGAGGGTCTGATTCAGTTGGCACGTTACGGCCGTGATGGACATCACGGCCAGGCCGTGACTAGTGCTTGGCAATGTTCAAAAACTATAGTTTTCAATCTCCCGTATTGTCCTTATATTGGATATATAGATGTTTTGTATATCTACAGGACCTATCTAGTTATTTTTATTTATACTTCTGTATTTATTTTGAGTTATAACCTATGTTAATACATATATATTGTTTTTGAACAGGCATACATATGGATCAGTCGGATAGCCCACATGCACGGGAGGACACTGTTGGGGTTTCACAAGACCCGATCACGCCTACGCCTGCTGATTCTAGTGTAAGTTTACATGCATGTTATATACTGTGTTTAGTC
>JAUPTC010001980.1:0-18000 GCA_030762895.1 Sophora flavescens | reverse complement strand
AGACGATACTTGAGTTGTCGCTCCCTGACTACAGTTTTTACAAACCACTTGCTTTTTGACCCGTGTGCGACAGCGTGTCAAAATTGGCGCCGTTGCCTGGGTCTCTTGTTGTTATTCTCGCATTTTCTTTTTGATTTTCTGCTGAATTAGTTCTGGCTACTAGGTCTGGGTGTTCTGAATTGTTTGAATTTGATCCTGAAATTGAGAGAACACTGCGCACACGCCGTAGAGCAATTCAGGCTAGCACCAGTTCACCAACCAGTAGTAATTCTAATTCTGCACCTGTACTTGATAACATGGCTGATCAAAGAACATTAAGACAGCTTGTTGCCCCTGATGTTAATTATAATGTGTTATGTATTGAATATGTTGATGTTGTTGCTCCCTTTGAATTAAAATCTGGTTTGATACACTTGTTGCCAAGGTTTAGTGGTCTTGCAGGTGAGGATCCACATAAACATCTGAAGGAATTCCAGGTTGTCTTCTCTACACCCTTGAGACCGGAAGGAATAACAGAAGATCATATCAAGCTGAGAGCCTTCCCATTCTCACTTCAAGGTGCTGCGAAGGATTGGTTGTATTACCTTGAACAGAATTCTGTTACAACCTGGAATGATCTGAAAAATGTCTTCCTAGAGAGGTACTTCCCTGCCTCCAGAGCTGCATCAATCAGGAAGGAAATATGTGGCATTAGACAAGGAAATGAATCATTGGCTGAGTACTGGGAGAGATTCAAGAAGTTGGTATCCAGTTGTCCTCAACACCAGATTTCTGAGCAGCTACTTATTCAGTACTTTTATGAGGGATTGCTGCCAATGGACAGAAATATTTTAGATGCTGCTAGTGGGGGAGCACTTGTTGATAAGCCCCCAGCCGCTGCCAAGCAATTGATTGAGAACATGTCACTCAACTCTCAACAGTTCACAACTAGAATCAATTCTGCCGAGACAATGGGAGTGAATGAGGTCCATGTTTCTTCTTCCAACAAGGCCCTTGAGACCAAACTTGATGAGCTCACTTCTTTGGTGAAGCAGTTGGCAATGGATAAGGTTCAACCAGCAAGGTTGTGTGGCATTTGCACCTCTCCTGAGCACCTGACCGATGCATGACCCATTCTGAAAGATGAGTCTGTCACTGATTTACCTCAAGCTTAAGCAGCCAATCTTTACAATCAAGGCAACAATCAGAACCGGTACAACATTCCTGACCTTTCCACAAATAAGTACCATCCCAACTGGAGGAATCATCCAAACCTTCGGTATAGGAACTCATCTGTACAACAGCAACAACCAATGTTACCGCTGGCACCACTACAGAATTCTCCCCAAGTGACCATCTCTGCACCTTCTGGACCTTCACTAGAGGACCTGGTCAAGCAAATGACTACCTGGCCATAAAAAGAAGATTGATGGGAAGACATTCAGAGGAAGATTCTAGATGTGTTCAGAAAGTACAGAAACATTCCGCTCCTCGTTGATGTGATTAAAAAAAGCAGTTCCAAAATACGCAGAAAGCCTCAAGATTTGTGCGCACAAACAAGAGGAGGTACAAGGGTAATGAGAGTAGTCAATTTGGGGCGTAAATGTTTCAGCCTCCCTCATTCAACCTAAGCCCGCACCCGAAAAGGCCATCGTTTGCCAGCCTCACTCAGCACCGCCACAAAAGGCAAGGATCCTGCACTTTTGCTATTCCATGTACTCATCGGGGATAGTAAATTCGACAATTGTATGTTGATTGGGGAGCTCTATTAATGTCATGCCTACTGCTGGGCCAATCTTTGATCTTGGTCCTTTTGGAGCATACAGTTCTCACTATTCGGGGCTTGCAAATGGTGACCAATGCTCTCGCCCCAGACGAGTAGGGGAAGATGCCTTGTTCGGGTTGATGACCCGATCTTCCCCCTACACGATTTTTACATTCGGACATGGCAATGTGGGAAATAAATTCTAAAGTGCATCACCAATTATTTCAAAGGTGCCGCTTATGAAAACGGCGAAGACAAAGATTGATGTTCACTTATGGAACCATGTCCATGGAGTTTGGTGACATTGTGGCAAAATTCAACATTTTCGATGCTAAGTGAAACATCCTCTTGAAGAGCACTCGCTTTTCAAACAGAGCCTCAGAAATGTTATTGAAACTGGCATAATTTGTTATACAACATTTTCCTGTCGCTTGCTGGGTTTGATGATAAAAATGATTGTAAACATGCACTACTGACGTTGTGGCCTTTGGTTTGGGATGTCGCTGAGGATGATGTTGGGATGAAATTGTTGTTCACTGAGCCCTGACAAGATTATCGCCAAACATACCATCTATTGAGCAGCCACCTCCTTGGAGCTTAATCCACTTCCAAAACAATCAAATATGCTTACTTGGAGAGGAATGAAAATCTTCCTATTATAATTATCTAACCTTGATGTTGACCAGAAACTAAGCTCTTGGAGGTTTTGAAGAAGCACAAGCGCCATCATGAACCCCATACGACATACTGTGTATTAGCCCCTCCAGGGTAAATGACAGGATTCTATTGGAGGACGTGGGCTAAATACTAGGCACCCCAAAGGCGCTCAATCCCCTTGATTCTTGATGTTGTGAAGAAGGTAACAAAACTCTTGTATGCGGTATCATATATCCTATCTCCGACAAAGAATTAGGTGAGCCCAGCAAGTTGTGCCTAAGAAGTCCTGGATCACGCTGGTGAAAAAATGAAAACAATGAACTTTGTTCCCACTAGGAGTTCAAATAGTCGAGAGTCTCATGACAAGACTATGGAGATTGAACCAGGCTACTAGAAAGCGAGATCATTTCTTGTCGCTCAATGATCGGGATGCTTGAACGACTAGTAGGTAAAATCACACATCGCTTTCTTGATGGTTTTTCGTGTTACTCGCATCCACATCAGCACCGCAGATCAAGAAAAAGACTACTTCACGTGCCTCTTCGACACTTTCGCTACACAGTGAGAATGCCATTTGGTATTTGCAATGTCTCGCATATTCCAGAGATGCATGATTAGCATTTAAACCAATATATTGAAAATTGCATGGGTGCTGTTAATGGATGACTTCATTGTTTATGGTTCTCATTTGACGATACAAGCCAGATAGTTTGAATTTGGTTTTAGAGAGATGGCATTGAACCTGCCTTGTTTTGAACTATGAAAATGCCATTTTATGGTTGAACAGGGATTGCTGGAAGTATATTATTTCTAAAAAGGGTATTTCAAAGAGAGATCCTGCTAAGATCGAGGTGATTTCTACTTTGCCTTACCCATCTTGGCGTCACAGATTCGCGCGTTTTTCGGTCATGTGGTACTTTTACAGCGCTTCATTAAGGATTTCAGTAAGATAGCTCTCCTCCACAAACTTGCTGGAAAAATGCTGGAATTTTCAACTTTGATGACAACCGGCAGTAAAGGCGTTTGATTTCCTCAAGGCATCAACTCTACCCCATCATCCAGCTCCCCCTCGACCGACCTCCTTTGAGCTCATGTGTGACGCTTAACTATGTCGTGGGGGCGATCCTTGCACAAAGGTGGTGGTTGCAGCCACACGCGCCAAAAAGGACGAGCGTGGTTTTAAAATCGTAGTATAGGCGACAACTCCTGACAAGCCGCCCCCAAGGACTCCAGTGTTGTTATTTTCTTACAAAATCAGTTTTTTCTGGGGGCCTGATCGGGAAGCAAATAAGGTAAAGCGTAGCAATAAAACAAGACAAGCTCAAAGAGATTGCCGCTTAAAAACAGATTAATCTATTGTTCTCGATTTCAATCCAGTCATAGGCCCATGCAATTTCCAAGCCCTAAGCGTATTCTAATCCTTCCTATTGTAGCAAATAATTTACAAGCTTCGAAACCACTACTACGCATACATGTCCCTATTCCCAATTAAGCAACGGGTTAAGTCTTTCAGAACTAAGCTTAACACGAACGTATTACCACGCTAATTACAAACGCCGCTTTAATTATAGAACATAATATCACCTCTAAATAAATCAACACAACACAATATACTCTCAATTAAGCAAATGTAAATATAAAGCATGGCATTGAAGAGTGAAAAGCATACAAAACAGAAAATACAAGAACCTCAAGTATAGGGAAATCATCATAATAGATCAATCCTAGAAACTTAGTTCTCCATAACAAAACTAAAAACAAATGAGAAAAATGTAAATGTAAAAATGGAGAAGCAAAGGTCTCTACAACTGCTCAAATGCCCTTTATACTATTCAGACTTACCGCGAGGAAGCAGTAAACCTTCTCACACACGCAATATCAGAACAGTCTGCAACCTTGGTATTCTCGCGAGGCGAACACACTCGCGAGGCGAGGTAATCAAGAGTCTTCTTACACGCCGTTATGAATATCAAGCGGGCCAACCGTGATGCTTTCCTCGATTTCCGTGCTCGCGAGGCGAATGGATGTCGCGTAGACAGACTCTTCAACTCAAAAACCGCCACACTGTGACCTTCAACACGCAAGCCGTGATCGTCTCCCGACTTTCTGGGGGTCGTGACTCATGTGGGCAAACCGTAGACCTTGCATTTTCTTGGAACAGTCGCCCTTTGGGTCGCGAGGCGAATAGCCTGTCGCGGGCGAATCCCCCTTTCTTTTATTTTCTTGACTTCAATTTAACTCCGAAATAAGACACAACTATAAGTGTATTATTTGACTCAAACTAGCTAAATTAACCTAAAACTACTCTAGAGACTCAAAACCCGCTTGAGGACAATTTAACTAATTGGTGAAAATATGACATATCTGCAAAAAACCCCGTCATACTAGCCATAAACTAAATGAGCTTAGGTTATCAAAATACCCTAAACTTAAACTTTGCTTGTCCCCAAGCAAATTAAGACTCAAAAATCAAAAGACTCAAGACCTGGCAAGCTTAAGATTCAATCAACTGCACAAATTCAAGCAACACATCAAAACAGCTTTCTTCAATGTCCCCTTCAAACAAAAGTTGATCCCCACAATCATTTATTCCAAACAATTGAGAATTTCATCATTCAAAAATCATTAATCTGCAGGCTCCAAGTCACACAACAAGTAGGGAGATCACCAATTTCAAACAACCGCCTTCCTCACAAGGGCAATTATTGTTCACCAATCACCAACAGTCGCTATCAACAATTCACCAATTTCACTTTTAAGAGCACTCCCATAAATTTGATTTTCATCTCAAAATGGTTCCTGGCAAACATGCAAGCAACATCAAAAGGTCTTTTTTATGGGTTGTGATAGGGATCACTAAGGGGGTGGTGGATATACAAAGGTACTAGGCTGAAAGATCCTAGGAACTAAGAGAGCACGATCATTATTTACACTTTGAATTTCTACTCGTCCTTTTCTTCATTTTCCTTTATGCTTCGGGTGACTCCAGCCTCTCTTTTATTTTTACTATTTCTTTCTTTTTTTTTGTGTGCATCATTTTTTCTACAAGCCTGTGCTCCATCCTTTTATTGTATTTGTTTTTCTCAATCCTGGCAAACACCGCAGCCCACCCCAAACTTTTAGTTTCTGTGCACCCATTCTAAGATTACATGCTCTCCTAATCCTAAGATCTAAGTTAACATGGTTTTCCATTTTTGGGCATATAACATTAGGTTATCAAGAATTAACAGTCTAATAAGTTCAATGGGGCTAATCTAGGGAACATGCATTTGGGGATGGTTATTTTTAGGCTAAATAGCTATTTAAAAGAAAACGCCTAAATCATCTCTGGCAAACACAAATCATGCAAACCATAAAGAGATTCAAGCAAATTTAGAAAGGCAACTTCTGAAAGTGATTCTCACAAATCAAAAACATGCTGGAGGCCCAAAACTCACCTGACATTTTTTTGCAAATTGTTTGACAGAGATTCTATCCCCAGTGTGCCTTCCTATCACTCCCAAACTTATCAGTAAATCATGCCATCACAACAAAATCTCAAAGTTCATTGCCAATTTCACATGGGAATTTACTTTTCAAAAAACAAAAATTTTTCAGCACCTGTGGAATTATCACATATCAATCATTCAAGCAATCTATCAACATCAATCAAAATCCAATAAACTCGCAACAAAAGACTGTTAACACAACCCTGAGCTTCTCAAATTATTCAGAGCTTATTTAAAGAAAAGGAAAAATACAACCAGTTCCCCCCCCCCCCCACACTTAAAACATACATTGTCCCCAATGAACAAAAGAACTATAAATCAGAGTGGAGTGGGAAAGGAAAAGGGTACCTTGATCAAGTGCTGTGCTTAAGTCACCACCTGGATCACATTGTTTGTAACATAAGGCCAAAGAAGGAGAGTTCATTCCATGGTCCCATAACTTGCAGTCTGATATATGAGTAAACACTTGACACTTTTTTTTTGGTGACTTTGGCTCAATGCCGTGACTATCACCTTCTTGGGTCAAAGACGACCGCTCCTCAACAAAGTCCTCCCAATAAAATTTGGCTTCAATCCCTTGAACCATCCATGGTGCACAATCCATTTCCTGTGGGCTTCGCAGGTGGGTATAAGTAGTGGAGGGTCTCCCTACCGTCATCTTCTCGCATGTTTCACCCATCGCACCGACAAATTTATCACCGCTAAACATGCAATATTCGGGACAAACCACAACAATGGTTAGTGTTTAGTACAATTAGGACATGCGGAAATATCATCAAAGCTGTAATAATGGAAATTAGAAAACAAGTCCTCACGGTGTCCCCAATTGTCTCAGTAGCTGACGTGGAAAACGGCGTTCTTCCATTGGATGTTTCGCATCAAAGATGTTAAACTTTGCAACTATATCCCCAAATCTCAGACATGGTCCCATCATCAACATCAATATTAGCCTTAACTGCCTTCATAATGGCCTCCTGTGATGATTGGTGATTTCCATCGGGAATGCGTTTCTCCGCCATGTCCAGGATGTAGAAGTCAGCCGGGAAGATCAAATCATCAACTCCTGGCACTACGCATATCTTCTACCATTCCCATATGCGGGCACTCGTCCCGGCTGCCAACCCAACGGGTGAGACTCGTATATCGTAAGGACCAAGATCAAGGTTGTTAAAGATGGAGGTAGTATGACATTGATAGAGGCTCCCAAATCCAGCATGTAATTTTCAAATCTTCTATCCCCACGTGCATGGAATCGCATCGTTCTCGTGATCCTCGCACTCTCGTGTAGTCTCAGTAGTGGTTAAAGAAGAATCCTTTCCTGAAGTGCGCCTAGACTGATAAGAGCTTTAATCCATTTCTTCCTAAGTTAACTTTCTAATTATTCTTCAACTTCCTCTTGTTGGCATAGGTCCTTCTTAAATTTTGAATACTTGGGCACTGGCTTCATCACATCTCAAGATTTAATATTCACAAACACCTTCTTAACACATCAAGAATTTCCTTCTCCTTATCTTCACCACCAATCTTCTTACTATTCGCAATCGTGTGGGAATGGGATTGGGTGTTCTGTACACTTTCTCCTTTAACATCGATCAAGGCTCGAGGTACCTCAATAGTTTCTTCATCCTTTCCGCAGGTGGCCTCAACAACTCTCCTCCATCTCTGATAAATGGCACCTACATTAGGGTTGGAGGCATTGGGATTTATCACTGCTGTGCCGAGCCGTTGTCCCTTGAGCTGGTCCGGGTTATTAACGGATGTGGCCATCTCGGCTCCAATCTGTGGTCTCCAAATCTTGGAATGCTAGTATTTATTTTTCATTAAATGCTCGTGAAGTTTAACCTGCTGAAATTGAGGTTATTTGCAGCCATTTGCTTGAT
The DNA here is from genome assembly GCA_030762895.1 of Sophora flavescens. Lineage (NCBI taxonomy): Eukaryota > Viridiplantae > Streptophyta > Magnoliopsida > Fabales > Fabaceae > Sophora > Sophora flavescens. The sequence goes on along the minus strand of JAUPTC010001980.1, from coordinate 10,231 downwards.
CATATCTTCTAATGAAGGTCCGGAAGGTGCATAAGTGGTGACTGGAGGATTCTGAGGTGCCATCGTGTTGTTGGGATGAGTTCCCATACCGCGATTAGGTGATTCCCTCCAGATGGGATGGTACTATTGCAGAGAGGTCTGGAGTGTTGTAATTCTGACCGCTTTCCTTTGATTATATGGATTAATCGATAAGCTTGAGACATTCACCGACAAAAATTCTTCTCTGGATGGGGCATGGATCATATGGGTGTCAGTGAATTGCACATGCTACATAACTTGGTGCTGAATCCTCGCTCTTATTAGCATTTGCTTTACAAAGGAAGTCCCCCATCCAATCTATTCTCAGGGGCGGCTAATGCCGAGGATGAACTATGGACCTCATGCACACTTTCTTGTCTCAACCGAATTTCTTCTTGTAGTAAATCGCCGGGAACTAAAGGGACATATTCTCAATGAGTTTCTTGGCAAAGAAATGGGTTTTATCAATTAGTGCTCCCCACTAGCAAGATTCAAAAGATTCCTATCCACTCTAAAGTAATCCTTCATAAAAGTATCGATCGGAGTCGTTGTAAATTTGATGCCGAGGGCAGCTAGATACCAAATGCTTGAACCTTTCCCCAAATATTCAGCTAGCCAATCATCTCCTTGCCCGACGCCACATATTTCTTTTTTATCAAGCAGACCTTACAGAAAATATCTTTCTAGAAAACCCTCTTCAAATCATTCCAAGTGGTGATGGAGTCACTCAAGATACAAAGCATGCCCAATCTTTTGAAGCCCCCGGGAGTGAAAACGGAAAAGCCTTCAACTTGATACTATCCTCGCTGACCTCCGATCTCGAGGTCAGGAGAATACAATTCACCTCCTTCATGTGCTTGGGTGGATCCTCACCGCAAGACCATTAAACTTGGGCAACAAGTGAATAAAACCAGATTTTAGTTCAGGGGGAGCGCCACACCATGATATGAAATACACAATCCATTATAGTTAACATCGTGGCAAAATAAGTCGCCTTAATGTCCTCCTGTCTCCCATGTTTTCAAAAACAGCTTTTGAAATTAGAATCACTAGTGTGTGCTAGCCCCAAATTCCCTAGTGAGGCAAGGTTCTTCACTTTCGGCCAAAATCACACAATTCGTCAATTAGACCTAGTAGCCGCATCAATTCAAAACAAAACAGAAAATAAAAGAAAGAAAAGAAAATAAAAATGCTAAAAATAACAACGAGCCCTACACGGCGCCCAATTTTTGGTCGCGTTGTCGCCAGACGCCCAAAAGGACGAGCGAAGTTTAAAACGTAGTATAGGGCGACAACTCGATGTCGCTCTCAAGGACTTTAGAGTGTTATTTTCACAAAATCAGTTTTGGGGGTTGGATCTGAAGAAATAACAAAGAGAGCAATAAACAAGACAGCTTCAAAGAGATTGTCAAATAGCTAAAAAGATTAATCTATTGTTCTCGATTTCCCAACTATCATAGGTTCATGCAATTTCCAAGCCCTAAGCGAATTCTAATCCCCTTCCTATTGTACCAACAATTTACAAGTGAAACCACTACTACGTATACATGTCCCTATTCCCAATTACAAACTGGTAAGCCCTTCAGAACTAAGCTTAACACGAAACTTACACACGCACCACAAACGCGATTAATTAGAGGAACATAATATCACCGAAATAAATCAACACAACACAATATACTCCCCAATTAAGCAAACAAAATATAAAGCATGGCATTAAAGAGTGAAAGCATACAAAAACAGGAAATACAAGAACCCCAAGTATAGGAACACTACAATAGATCAATCCTAGAAACTTAGATCTCCATAACAAAAACGAAACAAACAGAGAAAAAAATGTAAACATAAAATGGAGTATAGGTCTCTGCAACTGCTCGTACAGACCTTTATATTATTCGTAATTTAGCCCTTCTCGCAGGCGAAGCCTCTAGCGACGCGAATATTGTGAACGGCCTCGTAACCTTGGTATTCTCACAGGCGAACACACCTTCTTCATGAAGCGAGGCATCAAGAGTCTTCTTATTACGCCCACAGAATATCGGGGGCCAACCGTGATGCTTCCTGATTTCCGTGCTCGGAGGCGAATGGATGATTCTGCGAGGCGAGACTCTTCAACTTCAAAACGCCACAACCGTGACCTTCAACACGGTAGCCGTGATCGCCTCCTCGACTTTTCGTTGGGTGATTTCCAGGGGCGAAACCCAGACCTTGCATTTTCTTGGGAACAGTCACTCTGGTCGCGAGACTTAATAGCCGTCACGGGCGAACCCCCGTTTCTTTATTTTCTGACTTCCAACTTAACCTAAAAACAAAGACACAACTATAAGTGTATTATTTGACTCAAACTAGCTAAATTAACCTAAAACTACTCTAGAGACTCAAAACCCCGCTTGAGGACAATCTAATCCACTGTGTGAAAAATAGATATAATTTACACAAAACCCTGGTCATACTAGCCATAAAACTAGATGAGCTGCAGGTCGATCAGTGTGGGCAAGGCTCCCATGTGATCTATTATGCTTCTAGAACTTTGGATGCTGCACAAAGCAATTACACCACTACTGAAAGGAACTTCTAGCTATTGTTTTTGCTCTTGATAAATTTAGATCATATTTGCTAGGTTCCAAGGTTGTTGTTTTCACTTTGCCATGCAGCTTTGAAGTACTTGTTGAAGAAACCAAGCAAAATCGAGATTGATTCGGTGGATGTTGTTGCTCCAAGAATTTAATGTGGAGATTAAGGACAAGAGTGGAGCTGAGAACTTGGTGACTGATTACTTGAGCAGAATAGAAAGGGATGAAAATCCTTCTCCCATCCAGGATGACTTTCCTGATGAGCAGCTTTTACAGTTGCATAGGGTAACTCCTTGGTTTACTGATATTGTTAACTATCTTGTTGCTGGTGTTTTTCCAACAGGTGCAACTAGGTCACAAGTCCACAAACTCAAGAGTGACGCCAAGTACTATGTTTTGGATGATCCATTTCTTTGGAAATTTGGCAGTGATTAGGTAATTAGGAGATGTGTCCCCGACTATGATATTAAGTCTATTTTACATTTTTCTCATGCCTCTCAAGTAGGGGGACACTTTGGGCCATAAAGGACTGCAAGGAAAGTCCTATACTCAGGTTTTTATTGGCCCACCATTGTTAGAGATGCTTATGAGGATTACCGGACTTAGAAGAGTGTCGCATCAGGCGAGTGGACGCCATCACTGTAAGAGTGAAATGCCTCAAGAGCCTATGCTTTTCTGTGAGTGTTTGATGTGTGGGAATTGATTTTACGGGTCCTTTCCCGCATCTTTTGGTTATTTCTATATTTTACCGGCAGTTGACTATGTATCAAAGTGGGTGGAAGCTATACCCACTAGGATCGATGATTCTAGAGTTGTTGCAAATTTTGTCGGTGCCAATATTTTTTGCAGTGTTCGGCATACCTCGTGCTATCATAAGTGACCAAGGCACTCATTTCCGCAACCGCACCATGGAAGCTTTACTCCGTAAGTATGGAGTCGTGCACATGGTCTCCACCGCATACCATCCCCAAACTAACGGGCAGGCCGAGATCTCAAACAGGGGAGATCAAACAGATCTTAGAGAAAGTGGTGCAGCCAAGTAGGAGGGACTGGAGCCGCCGTCTAGAAGACGCACTTTGGGCTCAAAGAACTGCTTTAAGACACCAATATGGATGTCCCCCCTATACACTTGTGTTCTGTGAAGGTGTCATCTACCTGTGGAAGTTGAGCACCGTGTTTATTGGGCGGTCAAAAGATGTAACTTTGAAATGCAAAAAGCAGGCATTGAAAGGAAACTCCAATTGCAGCAGCTTGAAGAGGTTAGGCTGGAAGCCTATGAAAACTCTCGAATTTATATAGAGAAAACTAAGCACTTCCATGACAGGATGATTTCTAGGAAGGAATTCTTTGTGGGTCAACAGGTTTTTATTGTTTAACTCCCCCTGAAAGTGATGGCTTGGAAACTTTGATCCAAGTGGGTTGCCCATTTGTTGTCACTAATGTTTTCCCTCATGGTGCAAAGAGAAATAAAGAGTGCAGGTAGCAACAAAGTTTTTAAGGTTAACGGGCAGCGCTTGAAGCTATTCCATGAGAGCTCGGTGCCTGAAGATGCTACTGTTGAGGAGCTCTCCTTGGGATAGACCCCCCACACTACAACTTGATCAGGGAGCACCTTCTCCTTTCCCTCACTCTTGTTTTATATCTATGTTCTTTCATTGAGGACAATGTATGTTTTAAGTGTGGGGGAGGGAACCACTTGTTTTGTTTTTGTTTCCTGTTTATGTTAAGCTGCAGTCGTTGTGTGAGTCTTGTGGCTCGGTGAGCTTGTTGGGTTTCAATCAGATGTTGCATAGATGAATTGCATGATATGTGTTGATCAGTTGAGGATTTTCCCCTAGGTCTTTAAAATTGAAAACTCGATCCCTATGTGAAAAATTGAAAATTGAACTTTCAGATATTCTCAGTGATTGCATGATTTATGATAAGTTTGGGGGTGAAGAGGCACACACTAGGGATTGAATCGCATCAAACAATTTGCAAAAATTGTCCAGGTGAGGATTTAAGCCTCCAACATGTTTTTAATTGTGTGAATCACTTTCAAGTTACACTTTCCCCTGATTTGCTTGAAGCTCTTCATGGTTTGCATGTTTATGTGTTTCATCAAATGATTTAGGCAATTTTCTTTGAATTAACTACTTGTCCTGAAAAGAACCATCCCTAATGCATGTTCCCTAGTTAGCCACATTGAGACTAATTAGCCTATTGTTTCTTGGATGACCTTATGTTATAAGCCAAAAACTGAAAAACCATGTTAACCCAATCTTAGGATTAGAAGAGCATGAATGCTTAGCAAGACAAAGGTTTGCAAGAAGCTAAGTTTGGGGTAGCTACGAGGATATGATGTGTTGTTTTGGATTGAGAAAAAGAAAAAAAAATAAAGGTTGGAGCCAAAGGGCAAAAAGAAAAGAACAAAATGTCAAAAAGGGGTATTAGAAGAAAAAGGTCAGAGTCACCAAGGCAAAAAGAAAAATGGAAAAGGAACTTGAGTGGAAATTCAATGTGTCAAAATGCTCATGCTCTCTTAGTTCCTAGGGACTTAAGCCTAGTACCTTTGAATATTCTACCCTTAGCAGGCCCCATTACAACCTTTTAAAAGACCTTTTGATGTTGCATGCATGTTTTCGTGGGAACCTTGATTGAGATGAAAATCAAATTCATGGGAAGTTCTCTTGAAATGTGAAATTGAGTGAAAGGTTCATAACCTAGACAAATTGAGCGAATGAGTGAAACATTAAATGCCCTTGTGAGGAAGGCAATTGTTTGAATTGGTGATCTCCTTTTGTGTGTAACTTGGATCCTCAACTCAGACATCGATTGCATGAATGATGGAATTCCCAATGGTTTAAAGTAAATGAATGTGAGGGATTACATTGTTGAAAAGTGGGGGAAACATTGAAGGTAAATTGTTTTGCTAGAATTGCACGTAAATCAGTGCGAAATTGGTTGAACCCTTTAAGCTTGCCAAGTTTGAGTCCTTTTGAGTTTTAGCTTACTTGGGGACAAGCAAAGTCTAAGTTTGGGGTATTTTGATCAGCCTCTGGCTCGACTAGTTTTTAACTAGTAAGACCATAGGTTTTATTCGAGTTTAATCTCGATTTCGCCCAAATTTGGATGTAATTGTCCTCAAGCAACATTTTGAGTCTCTTAAGTAGTTTTAGGGTATTTTAGTTGATTTTGAGTCAAATAAAGCGCTTTATCGCTATTTCATGTTTTCAATGTTGATAAGAAAAGCAAGAAGGGAAGAACACCTGTGCAGGCCATCATGCCTGTGCCGTGACACCGGTCACTACCGTGATGAGCTACCCATGGAAGACGAGAAAAGGATCACAGCCAACAGGACACATCATCACGGGCGTGATGAGGAGATCATGAAAGTCGAAAGCTTCACTACCAAGCGTGACACACATAACGGGCGTGATGAGAAGACCCGATAGTCAAAGTTGATCACCGTTTTACATAATTTTTCTAGGTTTTGTTATACCCTTGATGGAGAACTAATTCCTTCGGTTAATCAGAATCTGTTCCGCCGACACTTGAGATTCTATAATTCTCTGATAAATTGCTTCTTCCTTTCAATACTATCCTCGCATATCTCGTTTGCTTAATTCAGGATCATATAGAATCGGTATTGATTTGTTTCGACGATTTTATGTTCCTATATCTAATCGCGTTTGCTTAATTCGCAGTGTTCAATCGTGTTTGCTTAATTCACGAAAGTGCTTCAACCCGCTTGCTTAATTCGGGAATTGGGAACATATATCGTAGTGCCAATTTCGCTTGTTAATTGTTGCTATAATCGGAAAGGGATTAGAATCCGCTAGTGGCATGGGAATTATATGAATCGGTGATAGTGGGAAACCGAGAACAAGCATGATTAATCATTTTGATCATTGATATTCACTTATTTCTGAATTGCATCGTTCTTTTACTGAATCTCTCAATCAACCCCCCCCAAACTGGGATTTTTTTTGCCAAGAATAATCCAAGAGTCCTTGTGAGACGATACCGAGTTGTCGCTCCATGACTACATGTTTTACAAACCACTCGCTTTTTGACCTGTGTGCGAAAGCGTGTCACCATCTCTCCCAAGGCTTGTGCGGCTGTAAAACTGCTATTTATGCTTATTATTCCCTCACCTAACCCAAGACCATATTAAGGGCCTCCGAATAATTTTCCAACAAGATATCATATGCCTTAATTGGGATTAAGATGAGTAAGTTTGTCCCATTTAAGTAAAGGAACATCATGGATCACAGACCGATCCACGCCAGAGAACCCCGGACCCAATTTAGCCTTGATTTTGGCCTAATTAGACAATTCTCGTGAAACCCGAAATTGTAGCTTTCTTCATTATCTTTCTTGGGACAACAGATCAACAAAATCCGAGATCCGTAGCTCTAGTTATGCTCTGCGCAAGGCAACAATGTCGGGTTGAGTGAAAAATCAGAAAATTAACAATGTTTAGCAATTATGCCCAATAATGTAAAAGCAAAAATAATGATTGTAAAAGTTGTCTAATTTCCGTCTCTCTCCGGCCTCGTGCAGCTGTAAACAACTATTTATGCTTATTAATCCCGACATAACCCTAGACCAAATAAAGGGCCTCAAATAAGCTTACCAACAAGGTATCATATGCACTAATTGGGGTTAAGATGAGTAAGTTAGGCCCATTTAAGTGAAGGAACGCTCAAGGACTATGCACTCGATCAGCGCTGAGAACTTGGGACCCAATTTAGCCTTGATTTTGGCCTAATTTGATAATTCTTGTGAAACCCGAAATTGTAGTTCTCTTCCTTATCCTTCTAGGGACAGCAAGATCACCAAAGTCCGATATCTGTAGCTCTAGTCATGCTCTACGCAAGTCAACAAGGTCAGGATGAGTGAAAAATCCGAAAATTAACAATGTTTAGCAGTTAAGCCCAATAATGTAAAAGCAAAAACAATGATTGTAAAAGTTGTCTAATTTCCGTTTCTGTCTGGCTTGTGCAGCTGTAAACTGCTATTTATGCTTATTAATGATGACCTAACCCTAGACCAAATTAAGGGCCTCTGAATAAGCTTTCCAACAAGGTATCATATGCCTTAATTGGGCTTAACATGAGTAAGCTAGGCCCATTTAAGTGAAGGAACATCATGGACCGCGCACCGATCCGCGCTGAGAACTCGGGACACAATTTAGCCTTGATTTTGGCCTAATTTGACAATTCTTGTGAAACCTGAAATTGTAGGCCTCTTCCTTATCTTTCTAGGGACAGCAAGATCGCCAAACTTCGATATTCGTAGCTCTAGTTAAGCTCTACACAAGGCAACAAGGTCAGGATTAGTGAAAAATACGAAAATTAATAATGTTTAACAATTAAGCCCAATAATGTAAAATCAAAAACAATGATTGTAAAAGTTGTCTAATTTTCGTCTCTCTGGTTTGTGCGGCTGTAAACTGCTATTTATGCTTGTAAATCCTGACTTAACCCTAGAACAAATTAAGGGCCTCTGAATAAGCTTTCCAACAAGATATCATATGACTTAATTGGGCTTAAGATGAGTAAGTTAGGCCCATTTATGTGAATGAACATCATGGATCGTGCACTTCGATCCGCACTAGAGAACTCGGCACCCAATTTAGCATTTATTTTGACCTAATTTGACAATTCTTGTAAAGCTGAAATTGAAGGTCTCTTCCTTATCTTTCTAGGGACAACAAGATCACCAAAATCCGATATTTGTAGCTCTAGTTATCCTCTCGCGCAAGGCAACAAGGTCGGGATGAGTGAAAAATCCGTAAATTAACAATGTTTAGCAATTAAGACCAATAATGTAAAAAGCAAAAACAATGATTATAATAGTTGTCTAATTTACGTCTCTCTCGTGGGCTTCGGTGGCTGTAAACTGCTATTTATGCTTATTAATCCTGACCTAACCCTAAACCAAACTAAAGGCCTCTGGATTAGCTTTCCAACAAGGTATAATATGCCTTAATTTGGCTTAAGATGAGTAAGTTAGTCCCATTTATATTGAATGAACAACATGGACTGCGCACTGATCCATGCCAAAGAACTCGGGACCCAATTTAGCCTTGATTTTGACCTAATTTGACAATTCTTGTTAAACCAGAAATTGTAGGTATCTTTCTTACCTTTCTAGGGATAGCAAGATCACCAAAATATGATGTATGTAGCTCTAGTTATGCTCTGCTCTAGGCATAAGGTATCGTATGCCTTAATCGGGATTAAGACGAGTAAGCTAGGCCCATTTAAGTGAAGGAACATCATGGACTGCATATTGATACCCGCCAGAGAACTCGGGACCCAATTTAGTCTTGATTTTGGCCTAATTTGACAATTCTTGTGAAACATGAAATTGTAGGGTCTCTTCCTTATCTTTCTAGAGACAACAAGATCACCAAAATCCGATATTTGTAGCTCTAGTTATGCTCCCCAAACAACAAGGTCGGAAGAGTGAAAAGTCCAAAAATTAACAATATTTAGCAATTAAGCCCAATAATGTTAAAGCTAAAACAATGATTGTAAAAGTTGTCTAATTTTTATCAATCTCTGGCTTGTGCGGCTGTAAACTGTATTTATGATTTTTAATCCCGACTCCAACCCTAGACCAAATTAATGTCCTCTGAATAAGCTTTCCAACAAGGTAAAATATGCCTTAATTGGGCTTAAGATGAGTAAGTTAGGCCAATTTAAGTGAAGGAACATCATGGATCGCGACCGATCCATGCCGTGAGAACTCGGGATCCAATTTAGCCTTCATTTTGGCCTAATTTGACAATTCTTGTGAAACCTGAAATTGTAGTTCTCTTCCTTGTCTTTCTAGGGACAGCAAGATCACCAAAATCCGATATTTGTAGCTCTAGTTATGCTCAAGGGCAACAAGGTCGGATGAGTGAAATATCCGAAAATTAACAATGTTTAGCAATTAAGCCTAATTAAGCCCAATAATGTCAAAGTAAAAACGACGCATTGTAAAAGTTGTCTAATTTTCGCTCTCTCTCGCCTTGTGAGGCTGAAAACTGCTATTTATGCTTATTAATCCTGACCTAACCCTAGACCAAATTAAGGACCTCTGAATAAGCATTCCAACAAGGTATCATATGCCTTAATTGGGCTTAAGATGAGTAAGTTTGGCTCATTTAAGTGAAGGAACATCATGGACTGCGTACGAATCCTTGCCAAAGAACTCGAGACCCAATTTAGCCTTTATTTTGGCCTAATTTGACAATTCTTGTGAAACCTGAAATTGTAGGTCTCTTCATTATCTTTCTAGGGACAGCAAGATCACCAATATCCGATATCCTGTAAGTATAATTATGCTCACGAAGGCAACAAGGTCGATGAGTGTAAATTCCGAAAATTAACAATGTTTAGCAATTAAGCCCAATAATGTAAAAAAGCAAAAACACCGATTGTAAAAGTTGTCTAATTTCCATCTCTCTCGTGCTTGTGCGATCGTTAACTGCTATTTATGCTTATTAATCCTGACCTAACCTTAGACCAAATTAAAGGCATATGAAAAAGCTTTCCAACAAGGTTTCATATGCTTTAATTGGGATTAATATGAGTAAGTTAGAATCATTTGAGTGAAGGAACATCATGGACTGTGCACTGATCATCGCCGGAGAACTCGGGACC
>JAUPTC010001979.1:0-18000 GCA_030762895.1 Sophora flavescens | reverse complement strand
ATTAAGCCCAATTAAGCCCAATAATGTAAAAGAAAAAACAATGATTGTAAAAGTTTTCTAATTTCCGTCTCTCTCTGGATTGTGCGGCTGTTAACTGCTATTTCTGCTTATTAATCCGGACCTAACCCTAGACCAAATTAAGTGCCTCTGAAAAAGCTTTCCAACAAGGTATCATATGCCTTGATTGGGCTTAAGATGAGTAAGTTAGGCCAATTTAAGTGAACGAACATCATGGACTGCGCACTGATCCGTGCCAGAGAAGTCGGGACCCAATTTAGCCTCGAGTTTGGCCTAATTTGACAATTCTTGTAGATCCTGAAATTATTGGTCTCTTCCTTATCATTCTGGGGACAGCAAGATCACCAAAATCTGATATCTGTAGGTCTAGCTATGCTATGCTCAAGGCAACAAGGTCAGGATGAGTGAAAAATCCGAAAATTAACAATGTTTAGCAATTAAGCCCAATAATGTAAAAGCAAAAATAATGATTCTAAAAGATGTCTAATTTTCGTCACTCTCTGGCTTGTGGGGCTATATACTGCTATTTATGCTTATTAATCCTGACCTAACCCTAGACCAAATTAAGGGCCTCTGAATAAGCTTTCCAACAAGGTATCATATCCCTTAAATGGGCTTAAGATGAGTAAGTTAGGCCCATTTAAGTGATGGAACATCATGGACTACGTACTGATCCGCTCTAGAGAACTCGGGACACAATTTAGCCTTGATTTTGGCCTAATTTGATAATTCTTGTGAAACCTGAAATTGTAGGACTCTTCCTTATCTTTCTAGGGACAACAAGATCACCAAAATCCGATATCTGTAGCTCTAGTTATGCTCTGCGCAAGGCAACAAGGTCAGGATGAGGGAGAAATCCGAAAATTAACAATGTTTAGCAATTAAGCCCTATAATGCAAAAGCAAAAACAATGATTGTAGAAGTTGTCTAATTTTTGTCTTTCTCTGGCTTGTGCGGCTGTAAACTGCTATTTTTGCTTATTAATCCTGACCTAACCCCAGACCAAATTAAGGTCCTCTGAATAAGCTTTCCATCATGGTATCATATGCCTTAATTGGGCTAAAGATGAGTAAGTTAGGCCCATTTAAGTGAAGAAACATCATGGACAGCGCACTGATCTACGTCAGAGAACTCGGGACCCAATTTAGCCTTCATTTTGGCCTAATTTGACAATTCTTGTGGAACCTGAAATTGTAGGTCTCTTCCTTATCTTTCTAGGGACCGCAAGATCACCAAAATCAGATATCTGTAGCTCTAGTTATGCTCTACGCAAGGCAACAAGGTCAGGATGAGTGAAAAATCCGAAAATTAACAATGTTTAGCAATTAAGCCCAATTAAGCACAATAATGTAAAAGCAAAAACAATGATTGTATAAGTTGTCTAATTTTCGTCTCTCCCTGGCTTGTGCGGTTGTAAACTGCTATTTATGCTTATTATTCTTGACGTAACCCTTGACCAAATTAAGGGCCTCTAAATAAGCTACCCAACAAGGTATCATAAGCCTTAATTGGGCTTAAGATGAGGAAGTTAGGCCCATTTAAGTGAAGGAACATCGTGGACTACGTACTGATCTGCACCAGTGAACTCGGGACCCAATTTAGCCTTGATTTTGGCCTAATTTGACAATTTTGGGACACCTGAAATTGTAGGTCTCTTCCTTATCTTTCTAGGGATATCAAGATCACCAAAATCCGATATCTGTAGCTCTAGTTATGCTCTGCGCAAGGCTACAAGGTCAGGATGACTGAAAAATCCGAAAATTAACAATGTTTGGCAATTAAGCCCAATTAATCCCAATAATGTAAAAGCAAAAACAATTATTATAAAAGTTGTCTAATTTCCGTCTCTCTTTGGCTTGTGCGGCTGTAAACTGCTATTTATGCTTATTAATCCTGACCTAACCCTAGACCAAATTAAGGGCCTCTGAATAAGCTTTCCAACAAGGTATCATATCCCTTAATTGGGCTTAAGATGAGTAAGTTAGGCCCATTTAAGTTAAGGAACATCATGGACTGCGAACTGATCCGTTCTAGAGAACTCGGGACCCAAATTAGCCTTGATTTTGGCCTAATTTGATAATTCTTTTGAAACATGAAATTGTAGGACTCTTCCTTATCTTTCTAGGGACAGCAAGATCACCAAAATCCTATATCAGTAGCTCTAGTTATCATCTGCGCAAGGCAACAAGGTCAGGATGAGTGAAAAATATGAAAATTAACAATGTTTACCAATTAAGCCCAATTATTGTAAAAGCAAAAACAATGATTGTAAAATTTGTCTAATTTTCGTCTCTCTCTGGCTTGTGTGGCTGTAAACTGCTATTTATGCTTATTAATCCTGACCTAACCCTAGACCAAATTAGGAGCCTCTGAATAAACTTTCTATCAAGGTATCATATGCCTTAATTGGGCTTAAGATGAGTAAGTAAGGCGCATTTAAGTGAAGAAACACCATGGACAGCACACTGATCCGCGCCAGAGAACTCTGGACCCAATTTAGCCTTAATTTTGGCCTAATTTGACAATTCTTCTGAAACCTGAAATTGTAGGTCTCTTCCTTATCTTTCTAGGGACAGCAAGATCACCAAAATCCGATTTCTGTAGCTCAAGTTATGATCTGCGCAAGGCAACAAGGTCAGGATGAGTGAAAAATCCGAAAATTAATAATGTTTACCAATTAAGCCCAACTATTGTAAAAGCAAAAACAATGATTTTAAAAGTTGTCTAATTTTCGTCTCTCTCTGTCTTGTGCAGCTGTAAACTGTCATTTATGCTTATTAATCTTGACCAAACCCTAGACCAAATTAAAGACCTCTGAATAAGCTTTCCAACAAGGTATCATATGCCTTAATTGGGCTTAAGATGAGTAAGTTAGGCCCATTTAAGTGAAGGAACATCATGGACTGTGCACTGATCCGCGCCAGAGTACTCGGGACCCAATTTAGCCTTCATTTTGGCCTAATTTGACCATTCTTGTGAAACCGGAAATTGTAGGTCTCTTCCTTATCTTTCTAGGGACAGCAAGATCAACAAAATCCGATATATGTAGCTCTAGTTATCCTCTGCGCAAGGCAACAAGGTCAGGATGAGTGAAAAATCCGAAAATTAACAATGTTTAGTAATTAAGCCCAATTAAGTCCAATAATGTAAAAGCAAAAACAATGATTGTAAAAATTGTCTAATTTCCGTCTCTCTATGGCTTGTGGGGCTGTAAATTACTATTTATGCTTATTAATCCTGACCTAACCCTAGACCAAATTAAGGGACTCTGAATAAGCTTTCCAACAAAGTATCATATCACTCAATTGGGCTTAAGATGAGTAAGTTTGGCCCATTTAAGTGAAGGAACTTCATGGACTGCGTACTGATCCGCTCTAGAGAACTCGGGACCCAATTTAGCCTTGATTTTGGCCTAATTTGACAATTTACGACACCTGAAATTGTAGGTCTCTTCCTTATCTTTCTAGGGATAGCAAGATCACCAAAATCCGATATCTGTAGCTCCTGTTATGCTATGCGCAAGGCAACAAGGTCAGGATGAGTGAAAAATCCGAAAATTAACAATGTTTGGCAATTAAGCCCAATTAAGCCCAATAATGTAAAAGCAAAAACAATGATTGTAAAAGTTGTCTAATTTCCGTCTCTCTTTGGCTTGTGCGGCTGTAAACTGCTATTTATGCTTATTAATCCTGACCTAACCCTATACCAAATTAAGGGCCTCTGAATAAGCTTTCCATCAAGGTATCATATCCCTTAATTGGGCTTAAGATGAGTACATTAGGCCCATTTAAGTGAAGGAACATCATGGACTGCGTACTGATCCACTCTAGAGAACTCGGGACCCAATTTAGCCTTGATTTTGGCCTAATTTGATAATTCTTGTGAACCCAGAAATTGTAGGACTCTTCCTTATCTTTCTAGAGACAGCAAGATCACCAAAATCCGATATCTGTAGCTCGAGTTATGCTCTGCGCAAGGCAACAAGGTCAGGATGAGTGAAAAATCCGAAAATTAACAAAGTTTAGCAACTAAGCCCCATAATGTAAAAGCAAAAACAATAATTGTAAAAGTTGTCTAATTTTCGTCTCTCTCAGGCTTGTGCGGCTGTAAACTGTTATTTATGCTTATTAATCCTGACCTATAAGGGCCTTAATTAAGGGCCTCTGAATAACCTTTCCATCAAGGTATCATATGCCATAATTGGGCTTAAGATGAGTAAGTAAGGCCCATTTAAGTAAAGAAACATCATGGACAGCGCACTGATCTGCGTCAGAGAACTCGGGACCCAATTTAGCCTTGATTTTGGTCTAATTAGACAATTCTTGTGAAACCTGAAATTGTAGGTCTCTTCCTTATCTTTCAAGGGACATCAAGATCACCAAAATCAGATATCTGTAGCTCTAGTTATGCTCTACGCAAGGCAACAAGGTCAGGATGAGTGAAAAATCCGATAATTAACAATGTTTAGCAATTAAGCCCAATTAAGCCCAATAATGTAAAAGCAAAAACAATGATTGTAAAAGTTGTCTAATTTTCGTCTCTCTCTGGCTTGGGCGGCTATAAACTGCTATTTTTTCTTATGAATCCTGACCTAACCTTAGACAAAATTAAGGGCCTCTGAATAAGCTTTCCATCAAGGTATCATATGCCATAATTGGGCTTATGATGAGTAAGAAAGGCCCATTTAAGTGAAGAAACATCATGGACATCGCACTGATCTGCGTCAGAGAACTCAGGATCCAATTTAGCCTTGATTTTGGCCTAATTTGACAATTCTTGTGAAACCTGAAATTGTAGGTCTCTTCCTTATCTTTCTAGGGACAGCAGGATCACCAAAATCAGATATCTGTAGCTCTAGTTATGCTCTACGTAAGGCAACAAGGTCGGGATGAGTGAAAAATTCGAAAATTGACATTGTCTAGCAATTAAGCCCAACAACGTAATAGCAAAAACAATGATTGTAAAAGTTGTCTAATTTTCGTCTCTCTCTGGCTTGTGCGGCTGTAAACTGCTATTTATGCTTATTATTCCTGACGTCACCCTTTACCAAATTAAGGGCCTCTGAATAAGCTTTCCAACAAGGTATCATATGCCTTAATTAATGGGCTTAAGATGAGTAAGTTAGGCCCATTTAAGTGAAGGAACATCATGGATCATGACCGATCGACGCCAGAGAACTAGGGTCCCAATTTAGCTTTGATTTTGACCTAATTTGACAATTTTGGGACACCTTAAAATGTAGGTCTCTTCCTTATCTTTCTAGGGACAGTAAGATCACCAAAATCCGATATATGTAGCTATAGTTATGATCTGAGCAAGGCAACAAGGTCAGGATGAGTGAAAAATCCGAAAATTAACAATGTTTAGCAATTAAGCCCAATAATGTAAAAGCAAAAACAATGATTGTAAAAGTTGTCTAATTTCCGTCTCTCTTTGGCTTGTGCATCTGTAAACTGCTGTTTATGCTTATTAATCTTGGCCTAACCCTAGACCAAATTAAGGGCCTCTGAATAAGCTTTCCAACAAGGTATCATATGCCTTAATTGGGCTTAAGATGAGTAAGTTAGGCCAATTTAAGTGAAGCAACATCATGGACTGCGCAAAGATCCGCACCAGAGAACTCGGGACCCAATTTAGTCTTGATGTTGGCCTAATTTGACAATTCTTGTGAAAACTGAAATTGTAGGTCTCTTCCTTATCTTTCTAGGGACAGCAAGATCACCAAAATCCAATATCTGTAGCTCTAGTTATGCTCTGCGCAAGGCAACAAGGTCAGGATGTGTGAAAAATCCGAAAATTAACAATGTTTAGCAATTAAGCCCAATTATGTAAAAGCGAAAACAATGATTGTAAAGGTTGCCTAATTTCTGTCTCTCTCTGACTTGTGCGGCTGTAAAGTTCTATTTATGCTTAATAATCCTGATCTTACTGTAGACCAAATTAAGGGCCTATGAATAAGCTTTCCAACAAGTTATCATATGCCTTAATTGGGCTTAAGATGAGTAAGTTAGGCCCATTTAGGTGAAGGAACATCATGGACTGCGCACTGATCCGCGCCAAAGAACTCGGGACCCAATTAAGCCTTGATTTTGGCCTAATTTGAAAATTCTTGTGAAACCTGAAATTGTAGGTCTCTTCCTTATCTTTCTAGGAACAACAAGATCACCAAAATCCTATATCTGTAGGTCAAGTTATGCCCTGTACAAGCCAACAAGGTCAGGATGAGTGAAAATTCGGAAAATTAACAACGTTTAGCAATTAAGCCCAATAATGTAAAAGCAAAAACAATGATTGTAAAAGTTGTCTAATTTCGGTCTCTCTCTGGCTTGTGCGGCTGTAAACTGCTATTTATGCTTATTAATCCTGACCTAACCCTAGACCAAATTAAGGGCCTCTGAATAAGCTTTCCAACAAGGTATCATATGCCTTAATTGGGCTTAAGATGAGTAAGTTAGGCCAATTTAAGTGAAGGAACATCATGGACTGCGCAAAGATCCGCACCAGAGAACTCGGGACCCAATTTAGTCTTGATATTGGCCTAATTTGACAATTCTTGTGAAACCTGAAATTGTAGGTCTCTTCCTTATCTTTCTAGGGACAGCAAGATCACCAAAATCCGATATCTGTAGCTCTAGTTATGCTCTGCGCAAGGCAACAAGGTCAGGATGTGTGAAAAATCCGAAAATTAACAATGTTTAGCAATTAAGCCCAATTATGTAAAAGCGAAAACAATGATTGTAAAGGTTGTCTAATTTCTGTCTCTCTCTGACTTGTGCGGATGAAAAGTTCTATTTATGCATAATAATCCTGATCTTACTGTAGACCAAATTAAGGGCCTCTGAATAAGCTTTCCAACAAGTTATCATATGCCTTAATTGGGCTTAAGATGAGTAAGTTAGGCCCATTTAGGTGAAGGAACATCATGGACTGCGCAAAGATCCGCACCAGAGAACTCGGGACCCAATTTAGTCTTGATATTGGCCTAATTTGACAATTCTTGTGAAACCTGAAATTTTAGGTCTCTTCCTTATCTTTCTAGGGACAGCAAGATCACCAAAATCCGATATCTGTAGCTCTAGTTATGCTATGCGCAAGGCAACAAGGTCAGGATGTGTGAAAAATCCGAAAATTAACAATGTTTAGCAATTAAGCCCAATTATGTAAAAGCGAAAACAATGATTGTAAATGTTGTCTAATTTCTGTCTCTCTCTGACTTGTGCGGCTGTAAAGTTCTATTTATGCTTAATAATCCTGATCTTCACCTAGAACCAAATTAAGGGCCTCCGAATAAGCTTTCCAACAAGTTATCATATGCCTTAATTGGGCTTAAGATGAGTAAGTTAGGCCCATTTAGGTGAAGGAACATCATGGATCATACACAGATCCGCGCCAAAGAACTCGGGACCCAATTAAGCCTTGATTTTGGCCTAATTTGAAAATTCTTGTGAAACCTGAAATTGTAGGTCTCTTCCTTATCTTTCTAGGAACAACAAGATCACCAAAATCCGATATCTGTAGGTCAAGTTATGCTCTGTACAAGTCAACAAGGTCAGGATGAGTGAAAATTCGGAAAATTAACAACGTTTAGCAATTAAGCCCAATAATGTAAAAGCAAAAACAATGATTGTAAAAGTTGTCTAATTTCGGTCTCTCTCTGGCTTGTGCGGCTGTAAACTGCTATTTATGCTTATTAATCCTGACCTAACCCTAGACCAAATTAAGGGCCTCTGAATAAGCTTTCCAACAAGGTATCATATGCCTTAATTGGGCTTAAGATGAGTAAGTTAGGCCCATTTAAGTGAAGGAACATCGTGGACTCCGCACTGATCCGCGCCAGAGAACTCGGGACCCAATTTAGCCTTGATTTTGGCCTAATTTGACAATTCTTGTGAAACATGAAATTGCAGGTTGCTTCCTTATCTTTCTAGGGACAACAAGATCACCAAAATCAGATATCTGTAGCTCTAGTTATGCTATGCGCAAGGCAACATGGTCAGCATGAGTGAAAAATCCGAAAATTAACAACGTTTAGCAATTAAGCTCAATTAAGCCCAATAATGTAAAAGCAAAAACAATGATTGTAAAAGTTGTCTAATTTTCGTCTCTATCTGGCTTGTGCGGCTGTAAACTGCTATTTATGCTTATTAATCCTAACCTTAACCTAGACCAAATTAAGGGCCTCTGAATAAGCTTTCCAGCAAGGTATCATATGCCTTAATTGGGCTTAAGATGAGTAAGTGAGGCTCATTTAAGTGAAGGAACATCATGGATCGCAGATCGATCCACGCCTGGAGAACTCGGGACCCAATTTAGCCTTGATTTTGGTCTAATTTGACAATTATTGTGAAACCCGAAATTGTAGGTCTCTTCCTTATCTTTCTGGGGACAACAAGATCACCAAAATCCGATATCTGTAGTTCTAGTTATGCTCTGCGCAAGGTAACAAGGTCAGGATGAGTGAAAAATACGAAAATTAACAACGTTTAGCAATTAAGCCCAATAATGTAAAAGCAAAAACAATGATTGTAAAAGTTGTCTAGTTTCCGTCTCTCTCTGGCTTGTGCGGCTATAAACTGCTATTTATGCTTATTAATCATGACCTAACCCTAGACCAAATTAAGGGCCTCTGAATAAGCTTTCCAACAAGGTATCATATGCATTAATTGGGCTTAAGATGAGTAAGTTAGGTCCATTTAAGTGAAGGAACATCATGGATCGCACCTGATCCACGCCATAGAACTCGGGACCCAATTTAGCCTTGATTTTGGCCTAATTTGACAATTTTGGTAAACCCGAAATTGTAGGTCTCTTCCTTATTCTTTCTACGGACAAAAAGATCACCAAAATCCGATATCCGTAGGTCTAGTAATGCTCACGCAAGGCAACAAGGTCGGGATGAGTGAAAAATCGGATAATTAACAATGTTTGGCAATTAAGCCCAATAATGTAAAAAGCAAAAACAATGATTGTAAAAGTTGTCTAATTTCCGTCTCTCTCTGGCTTGTGCAGCTGTAAACTGCTATTTATGCTTATTAATCCCGACCAAACCATAGCCCAAATTAAAGGCCTCTGAATAAGCTTTCCAACAAGGTATCATATGCCTTAATTGGCCTTAAGATGTGTAAGTTAGGCCTATTTGAGTGAAGGAACATCATGGATCGCGCACTAATCCGCGCCGAGAACTCGGGACCCAATTAAGCCTTGATTTTGGCCTAATTTGACAATTCATGGGAACTTGAAATTGTACGTCTCTTCCTTATCTTTCTAGGGACAAAGAAGATAACCAAAATCCGATATCCGTAGCTCTAGTTATGCTCTGCGCAAGGCAACAAGGTCGAGATGGGTGAAAAATCCGAAAATTAACAAAGTTTAGCAATTAAGCCACCAATAATGTAAAAGCAAAAACAATGTTTGTAAAAGTTGTCTAATTTCTGCCTCTCTTGGCTTGTGCGGCTGTAAATTGCTATTTATGCTTATTAATCCCGACCTAACCCTAGACAAAATTAAGGGCCTCTCAATAAGCTTTCCAACAAGGTATCATATGCCTTAATTAGGCTTAAGATGAGTAAGTTAGGCCCATTTAAGTGAAGGAACATCATGGATCACGACCGATCCGCGCTGAGAACTCGGGACCCAATTTAGCCTTGATTTTGGCCTAATTTGGCAATTTTTGTGAAATGAAATTGTAGGTCGCTTCCTTATCTTTCTAGGGACAACAAGATCACCAAAATCGATATCCGTAGGCTCAAAGTTATGCTCTGCAGGCAAAAAGGTCGATGAGTGATAAATCGAAAATTAACAATGTTTAGCAATTAAGCCCAATTAGCTAATAATGTAAAAGCAAAAACAATGATTGTAAAAGTTGTCTAATTTCGTCTCTCTTTGCTTGTGCGGCTGTAAACTGTTATTTTTGCTTATTAAACCCTAACATTAAGGGCCTCTGAATAAGCTTTCCAACAAGGTATCATATGCCTTAATTGGGCTTAAGTTGAGTAAGTTAGGCCCATTTAAGTGAAGGAACATCATAGACTACGCACTGATCTGCGCCAGAGAACTCGGGACCCAATTTATCCTTGATTTTGGCCTAATTTGACAATTCTTGTGAAACCTGAATTTGTAGGTCTCTTCCTTATCGTTCTAGGGACAGCAAGAACACCAAAATCTGATATTGGTAGCTCTAGTTATGCTTTGCGCAAGGCAACATGGACAGGATGAATGAAAAATCTGAAAATTAACAATGTTTAACAATTAAGCCCAATTAAGCCCAATAATGTAAAAGCAAAAACAATGATTGTAAAAGTTGTCTAATTTCCGTTTCTCTCTGGCTTGTGCGGCTGTAAACTGCTATTTATGCTAATTAATCCTGACCTAACCCAAAACCAAATTAAGGGCCTCTGAATAAGCTTTCCAACAAGGTATCGTATGTCATAATTGGGTTTAAGATGAGTAAGTTAGGCCCATTTAAGTGAAGGAACATCATGGATCGTGACCGATCCGTGCCGTAGAACTCGGGACCCAATTTAGCCTTGATTTTGGCCTAATTTGACAATTATTGGGAAACCTGAAATTGTAGGTCTGCTTCCTTATCTTTCTAGGGACAACAAGATCACCAAAATGATATCGTAGCTCTAGTTATGCTCAGGCGTGGAGTGAAAAATACGAAAATTAACAACGTTTAGCAATTAAGCCCAATAATTTAAAAGCAATCACAATGATTGTAAAAGTTGTCTAATTTTCGTCTTTATCTGGCTTGTGCGGCTGTAAACTGCTATTTATGCTTATTAATCCTAACCTAAACCTAGACGAAATTAAGGGCCTCTGAATAAGCTTTCCAACAAGGTATCATATGCCTTAATTGGGCTTAAGATGAGTAAGTTAGGTCCATTTAAGTGAAGGAACATCATGGACTAAGAAATGATCCGATCCAGAAAACTCGGGACCCAATTTAGCCTTGATTTTGGCTTAATTTGACAATTCTTGTGACACCTGAAATTGTAGGTCTCTTCCTATTCTTTCTACTGTGACAGTAAGATCACCAAAATCCGATATCTCGTAGGTCTAGTAGTGTTCTCGAAGGCAACAAGGTCAGGATGAGTGAAAAATCGGATAATTAACAATGTTTGGCAATTAAGCCCAATTAAGCCCAATAATGTAAAAGCAAAAACAATGATTGTAAAAGTTGTCTAATTTCCGTCTCTCTCTGGCTTGTGCAGCTGTAAACTGCTATTTATGCTTATTAATCCTGACCAAACCCTAGCCCAAATTAAAGGCCTCTGAATAAGCTTTCCAACAAGGTATCATATGCCTTAATTGGCCTTAAGATGTGTAGTTAGGCCTATTTGAGTGAAGGAACATCATGGATCGCGCACTAATCCGCGCCAGAGAACTCGGGACCCAATTAAGCCTAGATTTTGGCCTAATTTGACAATTCTTGGGAATTTTAAAATTGTACGTCTCTTCCTTATCTTTCTAGGGACAGCAAGATAACCAAAATCCGATATCTGTAACTCTAGTTATGCTCTGCGCAAGGCAACAAGGTCAGGATGGGTGAAAAATCCGAAAATTAACAAAGTTTAGCAATTAAGCCCAATTAAGCCCAATAATGTAAAAGCAAAAACAATGTTTGTAAAAGTTGTCTAATTTCTGTCTCTCTCTGGCTTGTGCGGCTGTAAATGCTATTTATGCTTATTAATCCTGACCTAACCCTAGACAAAATTAAGGGCCTCTGAATAAGCTTTCCAACAAGGTATCATATGCCTTAATTAGGCTTAAGATGAGTAAGTTAGGCCCATTTAAGTGAAGGAACATCGTGGACTGCGCACTGATCGACGCCAGAGAACTCGGGACCCAATTTGGCCCTGATTTTGGCCTAATTTGACAATTTTGGGTGAAATTGTTGGTCGCTTCCTTATCTTTTTAGCGACAGCAAGATCTCCAAAAACTGATATATGTAGCTCTAGTTATGCTCGCGAAAGCAAAAAGGTCAGGATGAGTGAAAAGTCCGAAAATTAACAATGTTTAGCAATTAAGCCCAATTAAGCTCAATAATGTAAAAACAAAAACAATGATTGTAAAAGTTTTCTAATTTCCGTCTCTCTCTTGCTTGTGCGGCAGTAAACTGTTATTTTTGCTTATTAAACCTAACATTAAGGGCCTCTGAATAAGCTTTCCAACAAGGTATCGTATGCCTTAAATGGGCTTAAGATGAGTAAGTTAGGCCCATTTAAGTAAGGAACATCGTGGATCGCAGCCGATCCGCGCCGAGAACTCGGTACCCAATTTAACCTTGATTTTAGCCTAATTTGACAATTCTTTTAAAACCTGAAATTGTAGGTCTCTTCCTTATCTTTCTAGGGACAGCAAGATCACCAAAATCCGATATATGTAGCTCTAGTTATGCTCTGCGCAAGGCAACATGGTCAAGATGAGTGAAAAATCCGAAAATTAACAATATTTAACAATTAAGCCCAATTAAGCCCAATAATGTCAAAGCAAAATCAATAATTGTAAAAGTTGTCTAATTTCCATCTCTCTGGCTTGTGCGGCTGTAAACTGCTATTTATGCTTATTAATCATGACCTAACCCTAGACCAAATTAAGGGCATCTGAATAAGCTTTCCAACAAGGTATCATATGCCTTAATTGGGCTTAAGATGACTAAGTGAGGCCCATTTAAGTGAAGGAACATCATGGATCTGCCCTCGATCCGTGCCAGAGAACTCGGGACCCAATTTAGCCTTGATTTTGATCTAATTTGACAATTATTGTGAAACATGAAATTGTAGGTCTCTTCCTTATCTTTCTAGGGACAACAAGATCACCAAAATTCGATATCTGTAGCTCTAGTTATGCTCTGCGCAAGGCAACAAGGTCAGGATGAGTGAAAAATACGAAAATTAACAACGTTTAGCAATTAAGCCCAATAATGTAAAAGCAAAAACAGTGATTGTAAAAAAAGTTGTCTAGTTTCCGTCTCTCTCTGGCTTGTGCAGCTGTAAACTGCTATTTATGCTTATTAATCCTGACCTAACCCTAGACCAAATTAAGGGTCTCTGAATAAGCTTTCCAACAAGGTATCGTATTGATGTCGTGCGTCAAGACGTCTGCGATTCCGGCAAGTGTACCGGATTGTCGCCAAGTAATAAAAAGATATCGATCCCACAGAGACCGTGATCTCGAATCGCAATTAATTGTTAAATGATAAAATTGGACTTTGTAAAGAGATTTTTGAAAAGGTTTTGATATTTGAAATAAGAGATACTTAGTAAATCAAATAAGGAATGCAATCAAGTAAAACAGAAAGTAAATCAATTTATGGTTTTTCATATCTAAATGGATTCCTAGGAATTTGGGTTACCAACAAGATCGTTTATGTTACTAAACTGATTAACCCTTGTTAATTATCGAAATTGCCTTGAAGGCGAATTTATCCACAAATAGTTTAAGCTCCCTCTCGGGTTACAAAAACCGTGCCCAATTGAACCAACCCCTACTCGTGGTAGTCGAATTCAGATTGGACCCTTTACGTTTTGTGACAATTCGTTAATCCTCGAAGGACGGCTTCTAACTCTCGTGATTTCAGTCCTAAGTCTGATTCTATAGATCCGACACCTAAGTTCACCGCTAGGTTCACTAGTGGAAAATATACATTAGACTGGAAAGGTTTACGTCAGTTAACCAAAAGCTAGACGTTAAAAAGGAGGCGGTGACAGTTTTGTAAATATCAGACTTCATTAATTCAATTTTAACGCCGGTTGTTGTAAGGACTGACGTTAAAAGTTAAGTGACTCACTTTTAACGTCAGTTCAATAAACAACTGACGTTAAAAGTGAGTCACTTCACTTTTAACGTCTGTTCTTTCATCAACAGACGTTAAAGGTTATTTTAATAATTTTTTTAGCTAGTATTCGCCTCTTCCGCATTGCGTTCCTCAAAGTTTCAGTTTCACTTGCTTTGATGTTTGGTGTTTCTGTTTTGAAAACTAAAATATATGTGCGAAGTATAAGTTGAATCAATAACCCAAACCGGATCTCATTCATGAAGTGTAATACAGACTGATACAGAAGATTGAAAGGGTTTAAAATCCTATAAAAAGTTACATTGAAAGGGTTTAAAATCCTAAACATTTGTTGAGGCTTCGTTCCCTTCACGGGTGAGCAAGAGAGGAGAGTCGAGTGACTGAGTTTTCCAGAGCGGCTGAGCAAGGGTGAACTCGATCTGTTTCAGAAATGGTCTTGGAATGCAGTCACTTGCTTCCAAAGCCGAGGTTTTGGAACTGCAGAGCCGATTCTCCTAAGGATGATAAGGTGAGCAACTCACATTATGTGATTTACACAACCATATCACCGATGTTATGTGATTTACACAACCTCAGAAGTTGTTTGACCATTAAGACAAAGATCTTTCAGTCTAGGAATAGGAAGAAAGAGTGATGAAGTTAATCTCTATGGCAGAGCCATATTGTGAAGCGTAAAATTAAAAGGATGGAAAGAAGCTATTTATAGGAGCAGGGGATGAAGTTACTAAGCGTGGTAATTAAGTAACCGATTTATAGGAGCCATATTCGATTTTCTTGAAAATCGATCTATAGACTTAATGCTCATTAAGAGGATTAAGTTACAAGGTGCATGGGTAAGTAGCACAGTAGTCAAAGGAAGAATGTTTTTGCAGAACTTATACACTTTTAACATCGCTTGTTTTCAACAACCGACGTTAAAATTGTTTTTAAAATAAAAATATTTATTTTTAACGTCAGTTGTTTATACAACTGACGTTAAAAGGTTGATTTTTACTTCAGTTCAATAAATAGCTGACGTAAATAATCCTATATCCTGCCCTGTTGTCACCCTTAACGCAGGTCACTCCATATATATAGTGCTGTTTATTTCTAAACCTTTTTTTTAAACAAGTTTATTTTTAATGTTAATTAATTAGCTTGAATTAGTAAACAAATTCTTATGCAAATTAAAATAAATAAACACTTAACATAAAACAAGTTATATGTATAATCAAATCGTATCTCATTGAAGCGATTCATAAGTTACAATTACATGATTAAAAGATAAAAAATTTCTGCAACATAGCCCTAAAATATAAAAAAGTTTCTGCTTCAACAACATTTTCTTCTCAGTCCTGTCCTCAGAAACTCCAATGGATGCATCTCCTCCCTTACTTGAATTCCTTGATGCTCCATCTGAAGCCACACATCACTTGCAAAAAAGCAGAGTGAGGGGGACGAATGAGATGAAATAAGGTGAGGGAATCACATTACGTGATTTACTCAACCTTACCATCCATGTAACGTGATTTACTCAACCTCAAAAGTTTTTTGACCATTATTAAGACAGAGACCTTTAAGTCTAGGTATAGGAAGAAATAACAAAAGTCTCAGAGCCATTTTGTGAAGGAATAGAAAACGCACGAAATATAGAGGAAAAGAAGAGGCTGTATTACAGACTGATACAGAAGAATGGTACTTAATTTATATAGAGAATAGAGACTCTCTGATTTTCTTGAAAACTGATCTATAAACTTAATGCTCATTAAGAGGATTAGTTTACAAGGTGCATGGGTAAGTAGCACAGTAGTCAAAGGAATGAATGTTTTTGCAGAACTTTTAACGTCAGTTGTTTAATACAACTGACGTTAAAAGTGTTTTTAAAATTAAAAATATTTATTTTTAACGTCAGTTTTTTATACAACTGACGTTAACAGTGTGATTTTTTACTTCAGTTAAACAAATAGCTGACGTAAATAATCCTATATCCCTATCTGAATACACTTTTAACGTCAGTTTTTTATACAACTGACGTTAAAAGTGTGATTTTTACTTCAGTTAAATAAATAGCTGATGTAAATAATCCTATATCACTATCTGAAATGCCCTGTTCTCACTATTAACACAGGTCAATCCATATATATAGAGCAGTTTATTTCTAAACTTTTTTTAAACAAGTTTATTTTTAATCTTAATTAATTAGCTTGAATTAGTAAACAAATTCTTGTGCAAATTAAAATAAATAAACACTTAACATAAAACAAATTATATGTATAATCAAATCGTATCTCATTGAAGCGATTCATAACTTCATAAGTTACAATTACATGATTAAAAGATAAAAAATTTCTACAAGATAGCCATAAAATATAAAAAAGTTTCTGCTTCAACATCATTTTCTTCTCAGTCCTTGTCCTCAGAAATTCCAATGAATGCATCTCCTCCCTCACTTGAATTCCTTGATGCTCCATCTGTTTTATCCACAATCACTAGCTGCGAAAGCAAAGTGATGAAATGGATCTTTGCATCACCTCCCTCACTTGAATTCCTTATGCTCCATCTGCTTTATCCACAGTCACATGCTGTGAAAGCGGAGTGGAGGAAATAAAGTGAGGGAGTCACATTAGGAGAGTCACCCAACCTTACCATCCATGTAACGTGATTTACTCAACCTCAGAAGTTTATTAAGACAGAGATCTTTAAGTCTAGGTACAGGAAGAAATAACAAAAGTCTCAGAGCCATTTTGTGAAGGAATAGAAAATGCACGAAATATAGAGGAAAAGAATAGGGTGTATTACAGACTGATACAGAGACTGGCAATTTATATAGAGAGAATAGAGACTCTCAGATTTTCTTGAAAACTGATCTATAAACTTAATGCTCATTAAGAGGATGAAGTTACAAGGTGCATGGGTAAATAGCACAAGAGGTCAAAATAATGAATGTTTTTGCATAATCTTATACACTTTTAACGCCGCTTGTTTAATACAACCGACGTTAAAAGTGTTTTTAAAATAAAAATATTTATTTTTAACGCCGCTTGTTTATAAAACTGACGTTAAAAGTTTGATTTTTACTTCAGTTAAATAAATAGCTGATGTAAATAATCCTATATCCCTATGCCCTTTTGTCTCCCTTAAATATTTTTAACGCCGCTTGTTTATACAACTGACTTTAAAAGTTTGCTTTTTTACTTCGATTAAATAAATAGTCGACGTAAATAATCATATATCCCTATCTGAAATGCCCTTTTGTCTCCCTTAACGCAGTCACTCCATATAGTGCAGTTTATTTCTAAACTTTTTTTTAAACAAGTTTATTTTTAATCTTAATTAATTAGCTTGAATTAGTAATCAAATTCTTTTGCAAATTAAAATAAATAAATATTTAACATAAAACAAGTTATATATGTATAATCAAATCGTATCTCATTGAAGCGATGCATAAGTTACAAATACATGATTAAAAGATAACAAATTTCTGCAACATAGCCCTAAAATATAAAAAAGTATCTGCTTCGATCAACATCATTTATTCTTCTCAGTCCTGTCCTCAGAAACTCCAATTAAGGGATGCATCTAGCAGCGAAAGCAAAGTGAAAGGTATCTTTGCATCACCTCCTTCACTGGAATTCCTTGATGCATCATCTTGAATCCACAGTCACTTGCTGCCAAAGAAGAGTGAAAGGGATGACTGGGATGAAATAAAGTGAGGGAATCACATAACGTGACTTACTCACCCTTACCATCCATGTAACGTGATTTACTCAACCTCAGAAGTTTTTTGACCATTAAGACAGAGACCTTTAAGTCTAGGTATAGGAAGAAATAAAAAAAGTCTCGGAGCCATTTTGGGAAGGAATAGAAAACGCACGAAACATAGAGGAAAAGAAGAGGGTGTATTACAGACTGATACAGAAGACTGTCAATTTATATAGAGAGAATAGAGACTCTCAGATTTTCTTGAAAACTGATCTATAAACTTAATGCTCATTAAGAGGATGAAGTTACAAGGTGCATGGGTAAGTAGCACAGTAGTCAAAAGAATGAATGTTTTTGCAGAATCTTATACACTTTTAACGTCAGTTGTTTAATACAACTGACGTTAAAAGTGTTTTTAAAATAAAAAATATTTATTTTTAACGTCAGTTGTTTATAAAACTGACGTTAAAAGTTTGATTTTTACTTTGGTTAAATAAATAGCT
>JAUPTC010001978.1:0-18000 GCA_030762895.1 Sophora flavescens | reverse complement strand
AAATTGCAATGGCCCACATGATGGATTTGAATCCAAATCAATTTAGATTTGAGTTATTATGATTAAAATATAATTCAATTGGCATTGAGATAAATGATTGGATCCAAATCAATATTGATTTGGATAATAATTGCCTATCACAACAATAAAGGATATGATAAGATTTGGCAATTAATTTGGAGATATTGATTTGGCAATTAAATACGAAGATTAAAATGCTCAAGACCAGTTATGTTGGAGTTTGCATGAAGGCAGAGCTTGAAATAAAAGAAAAATGAGCCAAACAGAGCCCATCACCGAGCAGGGCTGAAAAAGAAAGAAGAACACAAAGTCAAAACCTATCACGGCCAGGCCGTGATGGGGGAATAGTTGTGCGGATGGACTAACTAATTTTGTAGTAGACAATCATGGTTTTAATTGGTGGAGTAATGTTCCAAACTTTATTAGGGAGCATTTTTTTGGCAATAGGTTAGGATTGCCTAACTATAGATTTTGTTGATCTCTCATGGGTTTTGGCTCTAGTCCCCCCATGATTTCTTTTGTATTCTTTTATATTTTTTTAATAATATTTTTGGCATGCTACAAATGATTTTTAGGATCTGGGGTGTCAAACTAGTTGGGATGTCTTATCCTATAGTGATGCTTGCCAATAGCTTTTAGTTAAAAAAATAAATAAAAGACATGATGGGTGTTGGGTTAAGGTGTAACACCCGGTTTTTCACTGTTTTCTGTTTTTATATCGGTAAAATAAACAGAAATGTTTATATTTTTATTTTAAAACTTAGAAAATTATTTTGGATAAACCAATATCATATCCATACTCTACTTTATCGTAGAGAGTTACGATTAAATTTTGGGTCGAAAATTCAGACGAAACCCGGTCTGCGATTTAAAGACAGTAAGAATTTTACTGCTCAAATGGCCTAATTTTAACTCGTGAACGAAAAAATTAAGGTTTTTATGAAGTTTCCAACTTCTTTGGCTATTTTAAAAAATTTCACTTAAAAAGTGAAATAATATATTATATGCGGGCGTTATATGAAATCGGACGAACGACGGAGCTGAAAACGGGATTTGCGGGACCTGCTAACGGATAAATACCTTGTCAATCATGATGTCTCACAAGGGTTGAGTCATATGGATGACTCCCCTTAGTCATGATTGCTTTTAGGAGGATTTTACCATTTTGTCCTTGATGTTAGTTTTAACTACAAGTTTGCCATTGTACAAGATTACCATTTTGCCCTTGAATCTTTGTGCTTTGGACCCATTTCTCACTCAATTTCCACGGCCCAAGAACCCCAAGGAGTCCATCTTCACTTCTATAAAAGGCTTGTTCATCATCTTCCTTCAACTTTGCTAATTTTCTCTTAAAAACTCATAAGCTCCATAGCTTGATTTTGTGAAGAAAGTGTTGGATTTCTTGCCCATTTCTTGATTCCAAGAGGTATACCATGCTCTTCTCCCTTGATTAGAATCATGTTCTTCAATTAGTTTTGTATTTTGAAGCCTTTATCAATATGATGCATATTAGGGTTTCTAACTTCAAGAATTCATAGAAAATCATAGGAAAATCCAATGGGCATGAAACTAATTTCTATGATCCTATTATCATCTCTATATTCTAGATCTATGAGCTTGAATCAAAAAAAAATTTCCTACCTATTTAACCTAAAGAGGCCGAACCCTAACTTTAGTGGGGGGAGGATTTTGTTCATTTGTTTCTTAACTAGTCTTGCATGACTCAATCTTATAGTTATATATGTATTGAATCTATGTTGATTGGATCAAATGAAAGTCTCCAAGCCATTTTATTGGTCATGGCCGAAACTCATTTGGTGAGTGATTGGAATATTTGATTTCAATCTTTGTAATATAAGTGTTGATTTAGGGTTTTACGTGATTGAGAATCACTAATCCAAAAGCTTCGGAATTTTAGAATTTTTTGGTCCTAAAATCTACCCTAGGCCGAAACCAACATGTAGGAGCATAGGTGTTATTAAGTTGTTTGTTTGTTGATTTGTTGTGTTTTGATGAAGGATAAGCTAGTTTATAGGGTACGCGCGCTACCGGCACTTGGATTTACAACGAATCATATATCAGAGAAATATCATTTACAGGTAAGGGGATTACCTGAGGGGGTTTTTCGGTAGCCATGTGTAATTGTTGTTGTCTGTATTAATTATTGGGTGTATGTAATTCTTACGTAGTTAGCATTATTTGCTTAGTAATTATCTACTGTTAATTATTTAATTATCTGCATTTAATTATTGTTATATTTTGTGGCATGTCTTTAATTTCTAATTACTATATTTTTTACATGAGTTTATTGTTGATGTGGATTGTGGATTGGAAAGTCTGACAGTGGTCAGAGCTTAATTAAATACGAGGTTAAAAGCATTTAAAAGATTTTTTATGAAATAAGGAGTTTAATTTAGTGGAAATAGTAATATGATATTACTTGATTAATTATTTGGTGAAAAATGGGAAATTGTGAAAAATAATATTATTTTAATGATTTAACAGCGAAAGAACGTTTTAAGAGTCATAGTGAGGACGTAACCGTGAAAATATTTTAGCACTGCTAATTTTCACATAAGGAATTTCTAAAAATTAGAAAATGTTGTTTTAAGAAAATAATTTTCAAAAATGATTTTATTACAGTGTTGGAAAAAAATTATTTTACTAGAAAAGTCTGGTTTTGGACTTAAAACGTTTTAAAAAGACAAACGACGGACAATTCCGTCAATATTTACAAAAGTATTCCTTAAAAAGGGTAATATTAAGTAACACCAAGAATTTGTCTCAAACGATGTTTCCAAGTTCAAAATATTGGTTTTTTGAACAAAAATGAGTTTTAAGGGATTTTGACGATTTTACAAAACGAATTTCCAACGTAAAAGGACTTTCGGTAAACAATGGTGTTATTTCCGTCAACTTGGATAAGTTAAGGAAACTTTGGTTTTGTTTGGTGTTTCACAGAACGAAAATAGTTTAAAGTTGAAAACGAACCTAGCTACCGAGACGTCGAGTCTAGTGTTCTATGATATGGGCCCGGGGTCCGAAAGGTGAAGTTATGGACTAGATGTCCTATAAAACGGGTATTGGTTTTGTGCACTAAAATCTACGTATCTAAGACTGGTGCATCGGTCTAGATTTCGTGATTTGCACACTTTTGACTTGGAATCAATTATTTTTGGAATGAAGTATTAAACTTGAAAGTTTAAAATGGTGATTTGGTAGTGAGACTTTTAGCTCTGACATGGAAAGATTGAACACAAGGAAAACTACGAGAACAAAATGTTTTACATGCATTTTGGGGGCAGACGTGCCTTTGCATAGGACATGAATGCTTGATGGAAAGTATTCATGACGTTTGTATCACTGTGCCTTGATGGATATATGACCATGAAACCATATACTATGAATAGTACTCACTGCGTACCTCATTTTGGACAAAGGATATGGTTAATTTGAACTCTGCCTTATCTGGCAACGATTCTTCCTTATTGGCATTGATTCTGCCTTATTCGGTAATGAGAGCCTGATCATCTCATTCATTTGTTGGTTGGATCTCCGTAGATTAGGTATCAAAGTTAGTTAATGAATATTGAAGTGTCATGGTTTTTAAAACTGCTACGACTGTCGGGTATGAAACCTTTTGATAAATATATTGTTTATCTTTGAATATTCATGTTAAATGGTGTTTGAGAGTCGTGCATGTGGTTATCGTTTTAAAATCCATATATTGGTTCAAACCCTTGCATGTTTTATTGTTGGTCTCCTTTCTGTATGGGTATACTATTATCTGAGTATAGATGGATCCGACAATGCCACTGGCTCATACGGGGGTTCGCTCCATTCACTTTGAGGATGCCGACAACATGAACGCGTGGGTTATACACCCGGGAGCCCATGTCGTGAGATACACCGGGCGTGTACATACTATCGAGGGCATTATAGAGATGGGGCCACATCGTGAGCACCGGTCGATGGAGACTATTGAGCTATCCTTACCTCCTATGTTGTTAATACACGCAAAGCACTTGGTCGATCACGGGCAGCTTGAGGCACGGCCATTAGCTGAGGCCACACCAACACCACCTCCGGAGGAGTTAGTTGTAGACCCGCAGGAGATGGTCATTGATACGAAGGAGGACCCTGAGGAGTTTGTGGAGGATGTGCCCGAGTACATTCCTCTAGATGATGACGACGATCCACCCGATGAGGGTGCAGATGTGCCTTCTTCCGATTCATCTCATGGGGGAGTGGGATTGACCCGGTCTTCCCAATGGGTAGCACTAGTCCTTGACCAGCTGTAGGTAGTTTTCCATTTTTGGGGTAGTGATTTCGTCGGTCTTTTTGGCTACCGAGAGTCATGTTTTTGTTATACGGTCTTAGACGTTTTCACTACGTGTCTGTTATGTTTTATTTTCTTTACTTAGTTTTGGAAATGGCCTGTTATGATAAAGGCCCTATATAGTTGTATAGTTTTGTACAAAACTGCTGATGCATATGATATATACATATATGTTATGTATGATTATGTTGTTGGATGTTGTCAAGTTAAAAAAGCAAAAAAAAAATTTATCACCAATTTTGGTATTAAAAAAAGTGTTAGAAAACCTTATTTTCCGAAAGTAACCAGCATAATTGAATTTTTATTTTCCGCAACGTATTACTGTGTGATGACCCAAGAAGGGGTGTCACATAAGGGAGTTACCAGGTCGATTGGGAGAGCTGACAATATCCTGGCAGACTGGGGCAGAGCCAGAACTTTGGTTTATGGGGCCAAATACTTTATTGAAATGAAGGGTTAATCCAGAAAAATCTAAAATGAAAACATCTAAAGCATAATGTATTTTATTTTAGTTTGTAGGAGACAAGTCAATGTAGTGACTCATGACTTAGCAAAGGTAGCTACAAGTTATGGCAGTCCCCATGTTTTTAATTCTATTCCAACTTGTATTGCTCAACATTTGATCAATGAAATGCCTTAAGCAGGCTTCTTCTTCTTCTTCTTCTTTTCAAAAGAGAGTTATTCTAATAAAGTCTAAGATGAAAACATAAGAAGTACAAAATGCAACTTTTTTTACTAACAATTGTACATAAATTTTGTCCGATAATCAATTACTAATAGATAGAGTCATAGAAAAGTGTTTAAAAAGATGAATTTTTTATATAAAAATTATAGGTATAAAAACACACATAAAGATAAAAATATTTATTTATTTTATATGTTATTTTTTAACAAATTGATCATAATTGGCATAATTGTTTAAGCATCGAAAGCAAATACTTGAGTCACCTAAAATAGCATAATTGTCTAAGTAATACATTAGAAATAGACCCTTCATTAAAATGGGGCCACTAATTTCGGAATATCCATATCCTAACCAAAATGCTCAAAACATTCTAACTCATCATATAGTGAAAATCCAGTTAGGCTACAGAATAGGAGAATGCCACTGAACCACATAAATTTATTGTAACCCCCCCTCGGCGCTACATGCTTAAACTCGTTGCGGAACTTAGAATAAAACCTTTGGGTACTTTCGAAAAATAGTTATGTACTTTTTTATACGTCGGAAAAACAGGTATAAATTTTTCTCTCTCTATGATATAGTAATATAATACCTCGAGAATCTAAAAGAACAACATGCACTTTAAGAGCATAAGAGAACTCATACAACATAATTCACATCATATATAAAATCCACAAGAAAATAAAGTATGAATAGTCTTGGTAGTTAAGTTACAGAACCAAAGTTAGAAATAACATAATATAGTCTATGTTAAGATCAGAATACTCAAAAACATAAGTGAAAGGGTCTCAAAATCAAATACAACCTAGTATCAAAATATATGACCTCCCCAAGTGAACCTATCCCCCTAGTCCCACCAATCGCTTCCTTAATGGAAACCATTGGGGAGACCTCCATGCTCTCCTCTGCCAGGGAATCCCTCGGACTGATCCTCCTCCTCAGAGTTAACTCCCATCATCTCATCCGACTCCCCATAAATCAAGTAATCCACCTCCTCCTTGGGGTCCTCCTCAATAGCCTCCTCCTCTAGGAGTGGAGGGTCAACATCATAAGGATATGGGACATCTGGAAGAAGGGGGTGGTACTCGGGCTGCTCCGGAGGGGGAATAGCGAAGTTCTCCACAACACCAAGGGAACCAACTATATGACCAATAGGTGGCAGAGGGACCTCAACAGTCATTACCCGGTGAGTAGTGGAGATCAGTCCACCAATCGTGCCCTCGGTAGCACAAACGTTCCACGTGTATGTGGCTCGTCGCCCCCTGGGAGTACCTCCCAGGCTCCTGGAATATCGTCATATCAAAGGTCAGGGCCAGTGTCCTTGATAGCTGCAACGGACCCCTGGGAAGCATCTGTACTCACAAAATAATATACAACAGCAAACCAAAACATGCATATTGCAAAGGTGAGATACATCATAAAAGAGTTTATCATAATAGTCACATACTCGACACAATCAAGACAAAATAACAAGTATTCATAGTGACAACTCATATCTTGAATGAAATAAATTCCTATTTACAATATTAATCCACTCAAGGGATTTCCATACCGTCAATCAATGTATGTTTTTCAAAAATTCATGACACTTCATATATTCCTTTTCTAAATCTCCGGAGATCCTAACTTCCCTTCGTCGAGCGATAGACCGCAATACACCCAT
This sequence comes from Sophora flavescens, assembly GCA_030762895.1. Lineage (NCBI taxonomy): Eukaryota > Viridiplantae > Streptophyta > Magnoliopsida > Fabales > Fabaceae > Sophora > Sophora flavescens. The sequence continues at coordinate 11,292 of JAUPTC010001978.1, read as the reverse complement.
AACACAATTGGTCTCAGAGGTCGGTCTCTCAATTTAGGTCCGAGCACCAATCGTTCAAAGGTATCACGTCAAACCTAAATAATGTTGTCCAGTCTCTGATTGAGTCCATCCGTGTTTGGAAATTGATTACCACGACACGAGGTCGCGAGGCCTCCAAAGGTTCGAACCCAGATGTCCCTATAGACCTAGTGGTCTTAACTAGCTAAACTTGTTAATCCACAATGGATTGTAGGTCGAAAAACATGGAACGTCTGCCACCTCATGCATGTAAAATAGTTGTTCTTTTCTATTTTCTTTTTCGCATCGTTCTTATTTGTTGAGGCTCAAGGATCACGACTACAATTTTCTTGAAGGCATCAAGCCCATTCATTCTTAACACAGGACATATAGTCCGAGTGCTCAACCACGATAAACTAGGCCGATGCACCGGTCCTAGGTTCACAGTTCGTGGAATACGAAGTCCACCACGTACAACACGGATTAAATCCACGTGTCTTTCTCATAGAACTCTAAACCTGACGTCTCAGCTTCTAGGTCCACTCTTCATTTTCAAAACAACTTTTGTTCTCAGGAAAACCAATACCAAAAAAACAAAATTCCGAAACTCATCAGAGTTTATCAGAAATATTTTCGTTATTGTAAAACCTTTTGCATAAAATATTTTTCCGTTAAAATTCATTTCTAAAACTTTAAATCGTAAAAATTCATTTTTTATCCGACCTTTGAGCTATAACAAAAGATTTACAGAATTTTCTGTCACAAAGGCAATTTTCTAAACTTTTTATCTAAATCAACTTTTTATAAAACAATACTTTTTATTTCAAAAATTCTTTTTCTTTGATAACATTAAAATATTTTAGAGACTTTTTGTTTTATTTTCGAAATATATAGGTAAAAATAAAGATAATGCTATTTTTCATAGTTTGTCCTCACAAATATTCATACTTTAAAAATCATTCCAAAATCATCTGTGAATCTTTTCTAAAAATCTTACTTAGATTTTCATAAACTCTTCCTCTTGAGAAAACTGAAAATTTCATTTCTATTCTGACTAAAGTTTTTCAATAGCTTAATTCATTATTATCAAACTATGACCAATGTCATGCTCTCAGTCAAACCAGTCATACATAACATAATTTCATATAAACATATAGGCAGTTACAGGCATTTGTTTACTGACAGTTAAGTAAAGCAACCTATTATTATCAAACATCAAACATCATAAAATAAACATACTAAAAAAAGGACTTTATGCATGTAACTATCAAACTCATGAGGTAAACCCCCCTTACCTTAAGTAGTACAAATAGTCTTTCTTTTCTTCAAACTCAAGCACAAAAATTCACACCTTCAACAATCAATAAATCACAAGTTATACAAATAAGAAAATTTTATGGTTACCCTTAAGGATATCCATGGCCAAGAGATACTAAATGACTTAGATCATTTAATTATTTTCCAATCTTTGTTAGATAAATTTTATTGTTTATAGTTAAAACCAAAAGTCCTCTTGATTGTCATGGTCCACAAGATCACAAATTTTTGAAGTCCAATAGTCAATTCCATAGCATAGGTTTATGTCTTTTGTAAATAAAAAAAAAAGCACAGGCTTCGGTAAAGCTGGGGTAAATAAGTAGAGAGACTTGTTTATCAAGTCACTTTATTAAAGATGAAGAAGAGGATCTTAAAGCTTAAGCATAAATTTTTAAGTCTTAAAACCAAGTATACAAAGAGTATTGATTTTACACTCATTTTTAGTTCAAGTATATATTTTTTCTGAAATGGTTCAGAATTAGAATATGAAAAAATTTCATTAACTTAATAAAATCATAAATGGAGTGAGGTTAGAGGATATTACCCCTTGATGATGATTCTGGAGAAACAAGTTTGGGACACCTTGATGAACCAAGAGAAAAGAGACAAGAAATTGTTGAATAAAAAAATGAAGATGACGAATATTAATAGGAGAGGGTTGGCGAAATCAGTAGAGAAAAGAAAGAAGAAATCACCTCTTAATTGATGATGAAGCAAAATAAAACCTCAAGTGGAGATGATGATGATAAAACTAGCGCAGACTCAGTGAACAAGAGGAACAAGTCATTTTCCTTATGTGAGGTGCGTTTGGGTAAACAACTTAATTAAGAGCTTATCACATAAGACTGATGAGCCTCTGTTTGACCGGTTTTATAACTGGTAAAGACCTTGGCTTTGTGCTAATTTTATATCATTTTCACCCAAATTAGACTTGATTGTCCTTAAGTAGCATTTTGAGTCTATAAAGTATTTTTTGGTTAATTTAGTTGATTTAGAGTTAAATAAAATACTTATTCTATTTTCTGTTTTCAGGTAAATAAAGAGGAATAATTCTGGAGTTTCTCGCCCCGCGAGAAGGATGTTCGCCTCGCGAACCAGAAGGTGATTGTTCCCGAAATTGCCAACCATTTTGTCTCGCCCCACGAAGACTTGGTTCGCCCCGCGAGCCTGGAAGTCAGAAAGCATCACGGTTTACCCGTGTGAAAGGTCACGGGCGTTACAGTTTGGGATCTGAAGAGATTCGCCTCGCGAAGGATATGCTCGCCCCGCGAGAAGATCAAAAGTCGCAGACTGTTCACAATTTCCGCGTCGCGAGAGAGGCTTCGCCTCGCAAGTCCTCTGATTCCAGAAACGTGTATATAAGACAGTCTTAGGCAGAACTGAAGGGGGAGGTCAGAGTTAGCCAGTTTTGGCTAGTCTTTGGTAGTGAGTAGTGGTAGTTTCAATAGTTTATTTTCCTTTTCTTTTCTTTTGTGTTTAAGTCTGTAATGGAGAACTAGTCTCCTTGATTAATCTACTGGGATTGGTTTCCATTTACATTTGAGGTTCTGTATTTCCTGTTTTTATTGCTTTTCTCTTTTCAATGCAATGCTATATGTTTCTGTTTGTTATTTCAGGAATGTATAGTGTTGTATTGATTCATTTCGGTGATGTTATGTTTCTATATATAATCGCGTTTGTTATTTCACGTGTGTTCATTCATGTTCGTTTGTTCATGAGGGCTTAACCCCGTTTGTTATTTCGGGAATAGGAACATGCATCCGTAGTAGTGATTGTGTTGTTAATTGTTGCTACAACCGGGAGGGGATTAGAATCCGCTTAGGGCTTGGATTTATTTGAACCAATGATAGTGGGAAACCGAGAACAGTAGGTTAATTGTCTTTAGTTTATTTGCTATTCTCTTTAACTGCTTTGTTTTCATTGTTTTGTTTTCTTTATTTTATTTCAATCTCAAAACCCCCCAAAAACTAACTTTTGATTTTCTGTTAATAATAACAACAACTAAAGAGTCCTTGAGAGACGATACTCGAGTTGTCGCTCCCTATCTGCATTATTTTGTAAACGCTCGATCTTTTTGGCGCGTGGCGACAGTGCGGTCAAAAATTGGCGCCGTTGCCGGGGACTCTTGTTTGTTGTTATTAGCAGAAAATAAAATAAAAAAAAATAAATAAATAAAATATTCTCTTTGCTAATTAGTTTTGTCTGCATTGTCTGGTTGTGAATTTTAGCACCCCCCATGGATAATTATATGCGAAATTACATGCCTAATGTTTACTATGAACAACCACCATGCATATATTTTCCTGATTTTCTTGGTTTATCACACTGGTTGCCAAGGTTTAGTGGTTTTGCAGGTGAGAATCCGCATGAGCATCTGAGGGAATTCCAGATTGCTTGTTCTATAATGCTGAGACCTGCAGGAATAACAGAAGACCACATCAAGATGGAAGCTTTCCAGTTCTCACTTGAAGGCGCTGCAAGGGATTGGCTGTATTGTCTTGATGAGAATTCCATCTCAAGCTGGTTTGATTTGAAGGAAGCCTTCCTGTTTAGATACTATCCTAGCCAAGTGACCACCTCTGCACCTTCCAGACCTTCACAGAGGACCTTGGATGAGATTGCTTCAATGCTCAAACAAATGGCTGAGAATAATCAACGGATGGCCGAGCAAAATCAATGGATGATAGAGGAAAATCAACAGAGGATGGAGGCTGAATACCAGAGGAGCCAAGCTGAATCTAAGAAGTTGTCCGCTCTAATTGATCAAGTTACCGCCAACTCGGCTGCAATGCTAACTCCACAGCCCCTTGAAGACACTTCTGATGATAAGGTTGATAATGTTTCTATTGATGAACGGAGTGTTGAATCCCCTGATTCTAATTCATGTACTGATTGTTATTGTGATGGTGGCACTGCTTTGTGTATACACTGTTATGCAGCTTTATACTGTTCAGGAAACACAGAAAATAAGGATAAGGAGGATCAGGAGGACATCTGCTTCCCCGTACCTGAGGATGACGAAGAACCTTTGGAAGTAGATGATTCAATTAAAACAGATGCATGTGTTAAAAGTAATGGGGTGGATGAATTAATTGCTGAATTTCCAGACATTCAGAATTTTACTGATTCATTTTATTGTGATATATGTACTGACTCTACTAACACTAACCTTTGTGTGGTGTGTGCTGAAATTTCTGCATGTATAGCAGGTGATAACTTTGTTAGTGCAGTGAATGAAGAAAAGGCGGAAGTTGAAGCAAGACCAAGAACCCTTGACTAATCGTTTGCCACCTCCCCCTGAGGAGCCACCAGTGATGGAGTTTAAACCCTTGGATTTTGCACCATGGCCGGTCCAAGAGGTTGAGCCCCACTTCTATTGGGGAGACTTTGTAGATAAAGAGGTCAGCTGTGACCCGAAGGGGAGTGAGAAGTCCGCCGCACTCGGCGAAGTCATCATAATTGTCAAGTGCTCACCCCCACATCAAGGCTGCAAGTAATGGAAGCATGGAATGAACTTCTACTCTTTGTCCATCACGTGGGCCTTATGCTACAAGCAATGGGATCCTGGTGGAACCGCCCTTAATGAGTTTTCTTAACCCTTTCTTCTTTTTAATTTTCTTTTCCTTGCTTTATTTCTGTTTTGTTTTTAATAAAGCTCGTGAATAATTTGAGAAGCTCAGGAGTTGTGTTGAGTCTTGTGTTGGCAAGTTTATTGGATTTTATTGATTTTGCATAGATTGATGGCATAATATGTGTTGACTGTTTCCCCGAGGATATGAAAAAAATTTTGAAAAATGATCCCCATGTGATTGAAAACTGAACTTTGAGATTTTATTATGATGGCATGATTTATGATAAGTTTGGGGTGATAGGAAGCACACACTAGGGATAGAATCTCTTTCAAATAATTTGCAAAAAAATGTCCAGGTGAGGTTTTGAGCCTCCAACATGTTTTAAATTGTGTGAAAATCACTTTTGATTGCACTTTCCTGAATTTGCTTGAATCTCTTTTTGGTTTGCATGATTATGTGTTTGCTTCAGATGATTTAGGCATTTTCTTTGTAAATAACTACTTGGCCTAAAATAACCACCCTTAATGCATGTTCCTTAGTTAGCCCCATTGAGCCTATTAGCCTGTTAATTCTTGATAACCTAATGTTATAAGCCCAAAAATCTGGAAAACCATGTTAACCCGACCTTAGGATTAGGAGAGCATGGAATCTTAGAATGGGTACAAGAACTAAGTTTGGGGTGGCTGCAAGGTGTAATGTGTTGTTTGGGGTTGAGAAAAAAAAATAGAAAAAAAAATTAAAAAAAAAAGTGCAAAAATGCCAAAAAGAAATAAAAAGGTTGTAGTCACCCAAGGCATAAAAGAAAAATGAGAAAAGGAACTTGAGTGAATTTCAAAGTGTAAATAATGTTCATGCTCTCTTAGTTCCTAGGGTCTTCAGCCTAGTACCTTTGTATATCCTACCCTTAGCCAGGCCCCATTACAACCCATAAAAGACCTTCTGATGTTGCTTGCATGTTTTCTGTGGGAATCATTTTGAGATGAAAATCAAATTTATGGGAAGTGCTCTTAAAAGTGAAATTGAGTGAATGTTGTTAGCCTGACACAAACTGAGCGATTGAGTGAAACACAAATTTCCCTTGTGAGGAAGGCAGTTGTTTGAATTTGGTGATCTCCCTCTTGTGTGTAACTTAGATCCCCTGCTTAGATTAATGATTGTTTGAATGATGAAAGGGGGGAACATTGAAAATATTTGAGCTTGAAAATATTGGAAGGGGGGAACATTGAAAATATTTTGGTAAATTGCTTAAAATCTGCGCGGAAGTTGATTGAATCTTTTGAGCTTGCCAGGTCTTGAGTTTTTTTTAAGTTTTTGAGTTTTAGTTTGCTTGGGGACAAGCAAAGTTTAAGTTTGGGGTATTTTGATGAGCCTCTGTTTGACCGGTTTTATAACTGGTAAAGACCTTGGCTTTGTGCTAATTTTATATCATTTTCACCCAAATTAGACTTGATTGTCCTTAAGTAGCATTTTGAGTCTATAAAGTATTTTTAGGTTAATTTAGTTGATTTAGAGTTAAATAAAATACTTATTCTATTTTCTGTTTTCAGGTAAATAAAGAGGAATAATTCGGGTTTCTCGCCCACAGAAGGATGTTCGCCTCGCGAACCAGAAGGTGACTGTTCCCGAAATTGCCAACCATTCTGTCTCGCCCCACGAAGACTTGGTTCGCCCCGCGAGCCTGGAAGTCAGAAAGGATCACGGTTTACCCGTGTGAAAGGTCACGGCGTTACAGTTTGGGGATTCAAGAGATTCGCCTCGCGAAGGATATGCTCGCCCGAAGATCAAAAAGTCGCAGACTGTTCACAATTTCAGCGTCGCGAAGGAGGCTTCGCCTCGCGAGTCCTCCCGATTCCGAAACGTGTATATAAGAGCAGTCTTAGGCGAGCGCAAGGGGGAGGTCGAGTTAGCCGTTTTGGCTAGTCTTTGGTAGTGAGTAGTGGTAGTTTCAATAGTTTATTTTCCTTTTCTTTTCTTTTGTGTTTAAGTCCAGTAATGGAGAACTAGTCTCCTTGATTAATCTACTGGGATTGGTTTCCATTTACATTTGAGGTTCTGTATTTCCTGTTTTTATTGCTTTTCTCTTTTCAATGCAATGCTATATGTTTCTGTTTGTTATTTCAGGAATGTATAGTGTTGTATTGATTCATTTCGGTGATGTTATGTTTCTATATATAATCGCGTTTGTTATTTCGCGTGTGTTCATTCATGTTCGTTTGTTCATGAGGGCTTAACCCCGTTTGTTATTTCGGGAATAGGAACATGCATCCGTAGTAGTGATTGCGTTGTTAATTGTTGCTACAACCGGGAGGGGATTAGAATCCGCTTAGGGCTTGGATTTATTTGAACCAATGATAGTGGGAAACCGAGAACAGTAGGTTAATCGTCTTTAGTTTATTTGCTATTCTCTTTAACTGCTTTGTTTTCATTGTTTTGTTTTCTTTATTTTATTTCAATCTCAAAACCCCCCAAAAACTAACTTTTGATTTTCTGTTAATAACAACAACAACTAAAGAGTCCTTGAGAGACGATACTCGAGTTGTCGCTCCCTATCTGCATTATTTTGTAAACGCTCGATCTTTTTCGCGCGTGGCGACAGCGAAAACTTAATAAAATCATAAATTGAGTGAGGTTAGAGGATATTAGCCCTTGATGATGATTCTGGAGAAACAAGTTTGGGACACCTTGATGAACCAAGAGAAAAGAGACAAGAAATTGTTGAATAAAAAAATGAAGATGACGAATATTAATAGGAGAGGGTTGGCGAAATCAGTAGAGAAAAGAAAGAAGAAATCACCTCTTAATTGATGATGAAGCAAAATAAAACCTCAAGTGGAGATGATGATGATAAAACTAGCGCAGACTCAGTGAACAAGAGGAACAAGTAATTTTCCTTATGTGAGGTGCGTTTGGGTAAACAACTTAATTAAGAGCTTATCACATAAGACCTTATCGCATGAGAGCTTATGCCATAAGCGCTTAAAGAAAGAAAGGGGCATGAGAAGATTCGAATAGTGAAAAACACGGAGAGGGTATTTAGTGCATAAGCTCTTATGATAATTCCATAAGCTTCTCCCAGTGACTTATGAAAATAAGTCAAAAACTCCTTATGGGATGGCATAAGTTATTTTTATAAGCTCTGCCAAACACACTGATGAGCTTATGTCATCAGATAAGTCAAAAGAAGCTTAAATAAGCTCTTCCAAATGCCACCAATATACCTTGATCTTGAGTAGGTGTTTCTGTCGGGAAAATATTTAATACTCCATCATAGGAGTTGTGGATTGGTACTCCTTCATTTTTTGACTGTGGTAGGCGGTTCTCAGTTAATTAGAATAAAATTCTGAAAGTTTAGATCCGGTACACATCCCTTTAGAACCGGGCATGTTTGGGTTTAAGAAATAATTTAAAAAAACATTTTTATTGTGTTTGTTGACTATTATTGAGAAACCTCCACGACTATCGTCTCCAAGTTTTTCCCCGGCGACTCCTTCGACTGTCGTTCTTTCTCTGAGCTCTCGCCAGTGCCGTGGTCTCTCCCCTCACTGATGCTGGTGGTGGCTGGTCCCACAAGAATGTTGATGCTGGTGCATTTAATCAAAGCAGATCCATGAACTTGGTGTTTGCTCATTCCCCTGTTTTCAGTTTCACTGTCCCTCCGGGTTGCTAAACCATTTCAGCAGTGTATAATGTGTGAGTGAACAAAATTTAGTAATATGACAAATTACAAGCCTAATCCAAGTGGAACAGTGTCCATGGAACCCACTTTACTAATTATGAATTATTACAAGCCTAATCATAAATTATAAAATATTTGTTGTAATTGTTCAGTGAAAGGAGTAGGAGATGCATTGTATCCATGGAATTGGGTGAAGAGGATATCTTGAATGGGCCAGAGCAAACATCGTTTGCTTGGTATGGTGATGAAGTTCCAAGGTTGAGATGTTTCGCCACAGCTCTTCCATCGTTTCCAAACCAAACACACGCGCGCGCGCTCATACAAACACACGGAGAGAGAGAGTTCACCACAGCTCTTCCATCATTTCCAAACCAAACACACGCACGCGCGCTCAGACACATACACAGAGAGAAAGAGAGAATTCTTTCAATGTCGATCAATATGGCTGTTTCAACCACCTTCTCGAGTGCAAAGTTAGAATCTTTGTTGCTGAAATGTTGTTCATCTTCTTCAGCGCCGTCCGTGCAACCCATTCCACAAGTTTCTGTGAAAGAGGTTGGGAAGAATCAAATAAGAAACAATTTTTTTTTGGAGGCGCAGTTTCAGGAGAGCCTTTCTGCCCTATCATCCACGGTGTTGATGACTCTCACGATATCGAGCTATGGAGTTACAGATGTCTTCAACTTCATTGCCGCATGAACTAGGTCAATTTGTCTTTCTCTCTAATACGTGCACCTGCCACCAAACAAAAACAATAACCCTTCGAGTAGGTAGCCCGTAATTAGTGAGCCATGTCCAATCGGTTAGGCCTTCTCTTATCGAGTCCATTCATTAAATTTAATGTTATATCAATGGTCGTGCGTTACGGAGCACCGAAACTCTAAGTACGTCCTGGAGTATTGAAGATGAAGCCGTTTCAGGATGTGTATAAAAAGAAATTGATGCTAAGTGGTATAATACTTGGGTCACGCAAAGTTCAGTGTAAAGAAAGAAAATTTTCTCTGAGAGCAAAATGAAACTTTTCACTTTGACTAAACCCCCAATTTGGTCCCTGAGACAAACACTCGGGTCTGAAATAGTCCCTATCCAAAAAAAACTATCCATTTAGTCCTTAAGAATGTATTTCCGGGACAGATTAGTCCTTCTGTCAGTTGACCACCTTTGACCGCAGGTTAAATGCTGACGTGTCGGTATCCATTCCAAAACGCATGCCATTTTTTCCTTCTTCTTCCTCCAGCTTCTTCTTCTTCTTCTTCTTCTTCTTCTTCTTCTTCTTCTTCTTCTTCTTCTTCTTCCACTTCTCTGCATCTCTTTTCCCTTCTTCACAAACAAAGCAGAAGGTGGGGAAACGTTCATACTTGAAGAAGACCTTTAGGTTCTTTCCTTGAAAGCGAATAACAGTACCCCACTTCAGAGGTTGTCTCAGATCAACAGAGGCTTTGATTCTGAGGAACCTTCCCAATCGATTGCAGTCTTGGTGTTCCATATCCTCATATGTTCCAATAATATCTCCTAGCATCCTTGCCATTGATTCAACTCTCATTTTCAGGGGCAAGTCGTAGATTCTTACCCAGAAGGAGACATTGTGCATTTCTAGCTCAGATGGTTGTTCCTCTCCTGAAACACGCTTCAAAATCAGTATGTTTCTGTCGAAGCTCCAAGGCCCACTCTTCAAGACATTCTTTGCATCCTTCTTAGTTGTAAACCTGAACAAAAAGAGATTCTTGTTCAAATCTTGAATCTCCACTGGATTCTTGAGTCTCCAAGACGGAGTAATCGTCTGTTTGAATGCTCGCACATTGAAGGAACTATCTGACCAGAGTTTCCCTGCAAGGGTGCACCAAAAGATCTCATCTTCACAAATATCCGAGTCCTCGACATTGATCCCTTCTTCTTATTCCTTCGACAAGTTCCCTGATTTCCACTGATCCATTTGGGTATTCGAATTAGCGAGTGAAAACAGAGGAGAAAACCTAGAAAATCTAGGGGAAAATCCAAGGAATGGATGAGAAGAAGAGAAAGTCCTGGAACGAGAACCACGACCAAACCCAAGGGCTCGGGGGGACTAAAGTTACAGAGGCCAATTCAAAACCAACTGGAAACAAAAGAAAATCATTGAACAAGAGATACTGAGGAAGAAGAGATGCAGAAAAGTGGAAGAAGAGGAAGAAGTTGGAGGAAGAAGAAGGAAAAAACGGCATGCGTTTTGGAATGGATACCGACACGTCAGCATTTAACCTGCGGTCAAAGGTGGTCAAGCGGCGTAAGGACTAATCGTCCCTGAAATACATTCTTAAGGACTAAATGGATAGTTTTTTTGGATAGGGACTATTTCTGACCTGAGTGTTTTTCTCGAGGACCAAATTGGGGTTTAGTCTTTCACTTTTTAGAATGTTTTTATGGAGATGAGAAGAAAGTGGTATGTTCTTTCGTAGAATCGACGCATTTAATGAAGAAATAGAAAGGTTTAGGTTTTCTTTTAGTGGTTTAGAAAAGGAATAAATTAAGTAGTGGGTTGTGGTTTTGGGCGTATGATCAGAGAGAAAGACACACAGTTTTTCCTTTCGAGTGATCAGGGAAGTGAGTAAATAGAGTGTGATGGCTGTTTGAGGTGATGTTTCAGAGCAGGAATTTGTACTTGTTGAGAGAGAAATCAAGTATTTATAGAATGGGAGAGTGATACTGACGGTGAGAGTAATTTAGTTAGTGTGTTTAGCAATAAGGGAACCG